>SDVV010008764.1:0-17051 GCA_016164225.1 Gammarus roeselii | reverse complement strand
TATATATACTTGCTGAATTATATTGCGTCTTGATGTCTGAAGGGTCTATCAGTAGCCGCAGCCAGCAAGATTTTATCAGCAGTTTCAGTTCTGTGTTCTGTTGCTGCCAATCTGTTAATTAATACATTACTCATCAGAACTATTAAAAAATAATCCAATTGAACTGCGCCTAAGAACGATGATATTTGAGAGTATCGTGACCACCGGCATTGCTGGACTACCAAAAATTGATCAGGGCAAAGAGAAGAATGTGGTGGACTTATAACAGTTCTGTTTCGATCTTCTCTCGTGATTAATAAGTTTTGTAAAAATAGGAAGAGCGGAGCGAGTCTCATGAAATACCAAGTTATACCCCCTGATCTCTTGAATAATAAAATTTATAAAATCAGCCGTGGTTAACATTATTGCGTGGTATATTTTGTAGTAATTAGCTGGAGGTGAATTTTTAAAAGGAAATTGTGGTATATGACGAGAAGTCGTAGAATAATAGTTTGAGACCCTAATAAGTTACGAATCACCGCACTTGGCCACTTCCTACCAATAAATAGTCATTACTGTTAATAATGAAACACATTAGCGGGTTTTGTAAACCTAATTATTTTTTGCAAAAAATACTTCAAAAACAGTAAGAGTTTTCACTAATAAATCAAGTCAGTAACCATAATATCCGAATTTATTGAAAGTTGTATCCTTTTCGGCTATATGCATAAGTATGGAGTCACCAAGCGTAATTATATCTTCTTTAATATAACATTTCAAACGAACATTGTCGAATGGGTAGCCGTATCTAATATTGTACTATGTAATAAGGAAAACGTTTTTTTTTCATCCTCTTCAGATGAGGGATTATTCGAATTAGACATAGAGTGTTCGAGAAAACTCGAACAAACCTCTTCACTCAATACTATTTTCTGCAGACAGTCGTCCAATCATTGTGAGATGAACTGGAAAGAGGAGAAAAGGGTGATACAGAATAATTCTGGAAGATATGAGGTGGTAAAAGATGTAAACGGATGGATCAGAGTGAAGGTTTAGTGAGCGTTAAAAAGTGGTCGGTTGGGCCATATGAAGATTTCTTGAATATCAAGATGGGAGGAAGCTGTCATTGTTTCCGTGTAGGCGATGTACGGTTGCCGGGTTGGGGCACAAAAAAAATGTTGTGGACATTGCGAGAAAGAGGTCCATCAGAAGCTGGACGTGATTGTGGACGAGAAACTACCGGGCTTGAACGATTTTGCGGATAAATGTCGATCGAATGGTTGGTGAAGTTGCGGCATTAGAGGCAGACTGGAGGATAATTTGATTGGGCTGGGGGAAATGGCGCTTTTAAATTGCCTGAGCACACATTTTGCTAGGGTGAAAATGCGTGGAAACGTTGGTGACTGTACGAGTTCTCATTATTCTTACCTTCTTTATACGTACTGTTGACTAATTTGTAATATACTGCAAAAGATAATGAAACATACAACGTGCTTATTTTCGCTCAGGGCCGAACAAGAATCACTGCTGCTTTGTTGATTAAAAACTTCGGTGGACGCGTAGACAGTTTGTAAAATATCGAGTTCTTGATTCCAAAAGTTCTCTAATTGGAATTGCAATTCCAAAAAGAAACAGACAAATAAACTTCCGAAGCGTCTTGACTGACGACGGGAACATAAATATTACCGATCTGTCTCAATGAGTTATCAATAACATTACATGTTAGAAAAAAACTACCAATAACTTCGCTGGAGACTCATCTGAATAAACATTGATTTTATCATTGCAAATTATTTAGCAAGGTTTTTGTGCAGTAAGGTGGACTAACGTTTTTTCCACGATAAATAACGATTCATTTAAATATTACATAAGTTATCCCACTGAAGTTAATTCAGTAGAAATGGTCCATTTGTGCATTCATCAGCAAAACTGTCAACTTATCTCAGCAAATTTCCCACACATCCACAAGCCCAGAATCGATGAAGAACAAAACAAGTAGTCTTCATTACTGTGAAACGTCGTTAAAGCGGTTTCCTAAGTCATGAAAATAAGTTAACATTAGAGGGGATTATATGTCTGATGTGAAAAAGAATTGTATATAAACAAGAGGATGGGGCTGCCGAGAAGTGAGTTGATTATTTGAAAATTTGAATTGTCTAGTGCAATTGTTTAGTAAATCTTCGTGGTAGTTACCATGATTAAAATAAAACTCTGCGTCATTGTTCTGGGAGAATAAACAAGAAATTATTTTGTTCACGATTGTACAATTTCTCCGGATTCTAGTAGGGAGAGTGGGCTAACCAATACTCGCAAATATGATTCTTAAGTTATGCGTTATGAAGCATTTGTTTTAGTGAGCTATGTTATAAATGAACTCTTATTGACCAACATTGTTGCGCAAAATAGCAGTCAAGATCTAAAAGTGTTATCTTAGAGATTCAAGATCTGACAATATTACTGAAGAGCAATCTTGCAAGATAAACGGGCCCAAGTTTAGAGACCAGTTTACATCAGTGGTCTAGTTTGACAGACAATTTTACAATAATTATGAAGAAATGTGACATTGGATAGTATTTCCTATGTCACTCGGATTTATATCATAAAACGATGACGAGAAAAAGCCTTCAATATCAGGGTCTGCTCTCAATACTTTGAAAGCGCAGATGCCAATGATGCACCCTCGGGGTTCTTCCAATCAACTCAATCATGGGATTTCCTCGCCCCCTTGGCTGTTTCCCAGGTCTCATATTGCTCCTCGTTGCTCAATCGGCTTAGCGCTGCGCGTTCATCCGATTTGGAGACAGCGACTGGCGCAGATCATTTAAATTGGCAGCTGCCAGAAGAAGTTCGCAGGCTCTGAAAATCTGGAAAAATGGATGTTAACAAATGTAAGGATAACGATAGAATTCATTGTTCTGTGATTGGATGAATTATTTGACAAAACAGTTTTTGAGAAAGCTCATGGGAATTCTTTTTAGACGCAATCCATCGTAATACGTCTAACCCTGTTCAATTGCAAAGTTGTGTGAATTAAATCCATCAGAACTTTTCAGTAGTGATCTTAAAACATTTGTTACCAGAGTTAAAACACGTTTCTTACAATCCTTCATTCATGTAGGTACACCCATTTCTCAAACATCATTTGTTAAATGATAATGACGCGTACGAAACTCAGTCTACAAAGATCTTTCAAAATCCCAATATGGTTAACTTTTACTGGTGACCGTAGCAGCTTGATGTGGGACTGATGAGGTGTTCTGGCTAGGAAGAAATGATCAGTGAGTAGCATGGAAACATGATTGTATTATTTGTTAGGGCTCAATGGACATTTGGAGTATTTAGGTATAGTGCCCAATAAATCAACCTACCTGTATAATTTAGAGTTGTTTGTTTTTGATGGCTTTAATCGAATGCCCCATTGCCAGTGTAAGCTTAGTTTTAAATGTATTGCAGCGAACTAAAAATCGGTACTAAGTGATTTAAAAGGACCCAACAGTATTATTGTACTTCTGCGCGAGTAATTCAACGTGAACGTCGGGACATAGCATCCCAAAAAATCTACATTTCAGAGTTTCTCACATTTCAGTAAGTAGCAAATCATGATCATATACGAAAAATTCGAATCCTCGGCTGCTTACGGATAGATATAGGCTTCTTACATGTTATCTATGACAATTTCTCTTAATGCTTCCCACGCACATTTATAGGTAAATAAGTGAATATGGTTAGTTAAAACGCTACGTCCGAAATTTGGTCTTGTATCAAGAACGAGAGATTTACCTATGCTGAGCATCATTGCTGCACGTATTTGAGGTTGTGTCTGGCGTTGCCTTTAAAAACAACGAAATAACTTCGTTTAGGGTTCATAAATAACACATCATCACACAAAGCTTATGCAAACGAGCAGCGACTATCCAACAAATCCGCTTATCTTTAATCATACTAGATAATATTACTTTTGCAACTGAACCTGGGATTTTTTTTTAAATAATGACAGAACTTTTCATTTGGAAAGTCTTATGGCACATGCGTCCTATAATAATAGATTCATTACATATGCATACTCATGCCCAAATTTACGAGAAGCAATGGTGAATAGCTATTTCCCTGAGCTACGTAAGTGTTGCCTTCAGTTTGCACGGAACTATTTATTAGATGTTTCCTTTACATCCTCACTATAAAACTACAATGAGTGAAGGCACTTCTTCATCAATGACTGAGTCATAAATTATATACAAATCAGCAACGTAGTGTGGGCGAGAACAGTGCTCTACCACTCGACCTCCACCTAATATAAACTAAAAAAAATCATCATTATGTAAATTTGACTACGTTGTTCAAGTGAGGCCTACCCTATACTGACATTGGATATTTGCTTCACGAACATCTTAATAGCGAGAATTGTGATGCATGCATTATCAGAAGAGGACGTTTGAGCTGAACTTGGACAGTGCAAGAGCCATGACAGGTTATAGCAGTGGCTAGGTCACCGGGCATGCATGCACTCGACGGTGTGACACTCGACTGTGAGTTGCTTTAAACTTTTTACTCTCGGAAACCGAGGTTCTTGTAAGTCTTTTCCAAAAAGTTTCACCTGAAGAAATAATAGTAAAATGTGATCTATTTGCAAACAAGAGGGGAATATTCTTGTAAATGATATTGGTTCAAATGCCGTGTGAGCATATTTCCCTGCAATTCCAAGCCACAGATTCGTGATACTTTCAGTTACCGCACAGCCAGTCATTTTGTAGGTTATTAAGCATTGTGTTCATGTATTTTCAAATTTGCGACACATCTGTTTTTTGATACGTGTTCTACACTAAAGAATACTCAATACAAGATAAAATTATCCATCAAGACAACAATCATAATAACCGGAATTGAAACTACAGACCGCCATAATATGGCCTGCTGCAACTCAGACTCAATACTATTTTGCTGGAAGTAATAAGGATTCACCTAAATAAGTGTAGGTTGAGATATTAATACAACCGTTATTTGTATATTTATAAAAATAAGTTCCTATCATACAATAGTTGTCAAAAATCAAAAGATCGAATCGACCCTTCCACGTAGACTATTTACCAGGACGGTCAAATTATCATTATTAGGTTCCAAGTCTGGAACTTTTTACTTGCAAAAGTTCAGACTACTGCGATACTACTAAGTAAATCCACTATTTTCGTTATTACTACAACACATTGGGAGCCCAGCGTTCGCGCTAAAATTATTCCCGCACACGCGCACTATCGCCACTTCACTTCACCTCACTGTCATGGCCGGATACTGTCATAACCGCTAAAACTCTGTCATCACACGTGTTTTCTACCTAAACGATGTTTCAGCCCACACGCATTTTCCGCCACTTCAAAATCTGCCACTGTCTTCACACCTAAACAGGCGTACCTACCTACTGGATATCACTTTAATGAAACTTCAATAAAAAAACGCTAAAAAACGGCATAATGTACCCTAGAAAAATACGTATGTTTGCCCCGCGGGTTGGAAATACATATATTTGCCCCGCGGTTTAGAAACACGTACCCAA
This sequence comes from Gammarus roeselii, assembly GCA_016164225.1. NCBI lineage: Eukaryota > Metazoa > Arthropoda > Malacostraca > Amphipoda > Gammaridae > Gammarus > Gammarus roeselii. The sequence continues at coordinate 11,524 of SDVV010008764.1, read as the reverse complement.
GGTTAGGTTAGGTTGGGTAGGAAAAGTTTCATTGAAGTGATAACCAGAATATTGGTACGACTCGTGGCTGATTCTGACGTGGGCTGCAACAGAGTTTAGACAGAATGTCACTGGCAGATATGACAGTGGCTGGTGTGACTGAGGAACGCTATAAATGTTCGCTATTAAAAATGGTACCGAACATGGTACCAAAAAAAAAAAGGTGTATTGTCATAAATAATCAGTATTTATGACAATACACAGACGAACGAATTGACAATACTTGCATGTATAATCAATTTGATCAAACACTGGCAAGCATTTTATCAGGCAGACAGACATTTATAAACAATTACCTTATTAAATTATAAATTCTTTGTACTGAATAGATAAAAGGGGTAAAGTTGGCAAACAATAATATAAATGTCATCTCGAACATTTCTATTGAAAAGGAAAAATTTCCCTTGCTGTAAATAGCTATATATTATTGACAACAATAAAATAGTAGCAGGAGTGAAATAATCGGTTTCATTCGAGAAGGTTTATGAAGAATGAACGAAATTCATTGGCAATTATCTAATTGGTTTATTGAATTATGTTCAAGGTGAGGGCTCATTACCGGCAGAGGCTAATTAGTAACATTAAACAAATGAAACAGCACTGATGTGTTAACTTCCCCATCAGACAACCATCTATTTACCTCCATACCCAACGCTCTAAATTTCATTACACTCATCAGTACACCCAACACTATACACCCTTCATTCACTTGCAGCTTCACCCCGAGTTTCACTCGATCAGTCTTTTCCACATGGTTGCCCAGGTTACAAACTATCCGTTACAAACTGTCCGTTACAAACTGTCCGTTACAAACTGTCCATTCAGGAGGGGAGCCCAGCGTTCGCGCTAAAGTTATTTCCTCACACGCGCACTATCGCTACTTCACTTCACCTCACCGTCATTGCCGCTAAAAAATCTTTCATCACACGTGCTTTCGACCTAAACGTTGTTTCAGCCCACACGCATTTTCCGCCCCTTTAAAATCTGCCACTGTCATATCTGCCACTGTCTTTACAACTAAACAGACGTACCAACCTAATGAATTTCCCTTTAATGAAACTTCAATAAAAAACGCGAAAAAACGGCATTACGTACCCTAGAAAAAATACGTATGTTTGCCCCGCGAGTTATAAATACGTACCTTTGCCCCGAATGTTAGAAACACGTACCATAGGTTAGGTTAGGTTAGGTAGGAAAAGTTTCGTTAAAGTGATAACCAGTAAAAAGGTACGCCTCGTGGCTGATTCTTACATGGACTGAAACAGAGTTTAGGCAGAATGTCACTGGCAGAGATGACAGTGGCTGGTGTGACTGAGGAATGCTATTAATGTTCGCTGTTAAAAAATGGTACCGTAGGTAAGTAGTCGGAACAATTTGTGGCCGATGAGGCAGTTGGTGGAGATGATAGGGGCTGGTCAGACGTCAGCTATAGAAGAATTCAGGGCCAGGAATGACGACCCTTCAGGAGAACACTAACTCTGCATTTATCGGAATTCATCGAACATTTAATTTTTTTAACATTTACCAACGTTAACCCGCAGCTTCCTCCTCTCATACACTATCCCAAACTCAACCAAGCTTCTCATTCGATTCTGCCACCAGTGCCGTATCATCCGGAAACAGTAACTGTCTTACCTGCAAAATTCACCCATTTGCTCCCAACAGCTTTGAATAAAAAGTGAATCAACCAAGAAAAAAAAATGAGACAATTGCGATGAAATATTGCTCCCGATATTTCAAATCCTGGAAAAGTGAGCCATCATTAACATAAAGTTTTTCCTACATCGAGTTCAGAATACAAATGATATTGAAATCCATCAAACTGGAACAAACATACAAAATTTGAAATTGGTAAATTGATTGGATATGCAGAAAAGGAAATTGTACACACCGTTATGGCGTTAATGATGAGGATCGTACACAGATATTTCGAAAAGAACTGTTTTATTCCATCATTACATGAGGTAGATTTTCCAACACATGGAACTAGAAGAACAGATTTGGCTTCAAGCTATTGTTCTGAATCCGGAGGTCGCAACCAACTGATCATATTTCTAGTGACATTATTGAGTTCCTTGCATGAACGAAAACTTTTGAATAGATAGAAAAACAATCTTCTCCTAAGTTGATCTCGGTGACAGTATTCTCAGAATGGTTTGCAAGCAATGGAACACTCTTCAAATAATAGAGGAACTCGTACATTAGATCTTGGAAACAACTTCAGCTGTTGTTTCTGTTTCATTTTTTTCATCATGTTTAGTCCAACAGCTGTTGATAACACACTCTAGATAACATAATTCATGCTATTAACACATCTAATATACCTTCTATCAGCTGACCCAATTGAAAAGAACTTCGAGGGAATACAATGTTTCATGATAAATGTGGGTAGTCAAAACATATTATTTGTTCATATAAGTATTGAATAATTTATATTCACACATCCAATAGATCCCAACAGATGACATGTAAATCGTTTCAGTGGTGTACCATGAGAAAAAATATCCACTTGTATATTTTGTTCAAAATAATATTCGGCAGTTTAGTGTGATAAAAATTACTTGAATAAATAATCATGAATTTAAAATCCTTTTCTCTGACGTGGAATTGAAAAATATTTTGAGCATTTCATGTATTTTTTCGGGGTATGTTTGTTACCTGATGATTCTAATTGTCTTCTATTGATTGGATCAATAGAAGACAATTAGAAATCGACGCTTTGCCAAAAAATTGCGTTCCTGACCTTCTTTTTGTACATAATTTATCGCCCAGTGATGGAACAGGGTTCAACAACTATAAGCAAAATTTCTACTATTGTCGGTAAAAAATTTGAGCGAATGCACTCGCTTGTCACTTCTTCGCTGAATGTCGTCAGTGAAAACAAGTGTTTTCAGAAGAAAATAATGGAAGGACCACCGTTGCGTGAAGAAATTCCCTCGACTGCTTGAGGGACGTGAGCATAATGTTTCATATACCAAGGAGTTTTTATGAGTTGCTCCTCGACGAACTATTCAGTTCGGATAGTTCTGATTAAAATTCATGATAGTTTGTATATCTCAACTCAATGAGGATATCCTAATTTGATGGCGTATCTCTCATCAATTCAGAGATTACGTGGCTCACAATTCCAGGCATTTCTCATAACTTGAAGGACAACAATTCGGAGACGGCTCGAATCCTTCCAACACCTGTGCAGATCTCGAGAAGATCCATGATTTATCACTGGCCGAAATTCCAGAAACATTCAGTTCAAGATAACAATGCATGACGGTCAATCACAGTCTTTTAAATGTCAATGGACCCAAGTAATTTATGGTTTTGAAAAGGGAAATATAAATTATTAGTGAAAGACAACACAATCACGTGGCTTCAGGTCTGATAGGAAAGTTCAAGGATCTTTGCCAGTACCAAAGCTTGTATTCGTAATCGAGTCCCTTTAACGAGAGGATAACGAATGGAATGTTGTTCCGCCCAATATCCCGATGCCTTGGAATAGTTAATCTGGCGTTTTTCGAAAATTTCCAGTCAATTTATGAAGTCATGACCATTGCTATCATTACATAATGTGAGAGAACTACTGATATCTGTAGTAGCTATTTCAGCCTTTCGAATTCGAATAGGTAGTGATTCTCGATTCATTATGAAGGATTTCCGGTTTTCTATTGGGCTGTGAAATATGTCTGTGCATACTTGCTCAGGCTTTGAGATTATGTAAGTCGTAAAATACGATAACCCATGATGTGATTTGTAAAGTAGAATCCAAAGTCTCTTTGGACCAGTTCTTACTATCCATATGTGGCCTAAATAAAAGAGAACGACTTTACTCTCGAATTTTCTCACGTCACGTTTCGTGAATCGTTCCAGGGCAACGTTTCAGAGACTGTGAAGTTGTCAGCCTTCCATCGGTATCTCTTTTGTTGCAACATCAATCTTCTGTTTACCTTATTTTAATAGCTGAAAATCGAACACCAATTGTGTTATTGTAGATTTCAAAATAGAAAGGCAGTGTCTCAAAGGTCAAAATGTCCCATTAACCAGAGACTTTCAATAATAATAGTTTGGCCGTTTACATATGCATGATGCCATTCGAACATGACTCCTGCAATAAGAACTTCTAGAAATCTAATCTCCAGGTCAGCTTGAGACTCTAGCAATGCCGATGTTGACACTCAGAGTTTCGCTTCTTTTCGATTAGCAACTATTTGTACAAGCCAAAAATTTGTTGAAGAAAATTTGAACCTACTGTCTAGCATACATTAAAAAGTTGGTATCGGGCGCATTAAATAGCGAACTCGATGGGAGCGGGATAATTTTTGTAACTAAAACGATCATCATCCTGTTGGTAATTACTAATATATTTTTTAAAATTATGAGCATAACATGGAACTAATATCAAAATACACGTCACGACAGATGATCATAATACACGTCACGACAGATGAGTTTTATTCACCAACATTTTTTCCGGTGAAATGTTGACCTTTATCACAGCTATTGTACATGGTGATACTAGATTGAGAGAAAGCCTTGAACCAGGTTTGTGAGGTCAGCCACTCACCAGTGCTGAACTAGGGGGAGGTTCCATTGTGAGGTCAGCCACTCACCAGTGCTGACCTAGGGGGAGGTTCCATTGTGAGGTCAGCCGCTCACCAGTGCTGACATAGGGGGAGGTTCCATTGTGAGGTCAGCCGCTCACCAGTGCTGACCTAGGGAGAGGTTCCATTGTGAGGTCAGCCGCTCACCAGTGCTGAACTAGGGGGAGGTTCCAATGCTTAACTGGGTGTCGAATTATAGAAAAGTATTTGCAATAACTTTTTATTCCTACGGAGTAGGAAATATAACGCACCTGACTTATTTCTTACTGAATACAACACTCAAGGGATCAACAGTGAATACATCGAATTCCTAAGCGGTTCCGTCGGAAATTGAATTTTTTTGAAAATTTAATTTAATGGGTAGTTCAGATTATTTTGTTTCCAACATCCATAGATAAATGGAAACTTCCTAATTTATTGAATTTATCGAGCAGGTGCAGATGGAAACTTTTGTAAATCCAAGCATTTCCCATTTTCTGCGCTGAAACATCTACTCACATCGATTTTATAGGGAATTAGATTTACTGTATGAAAATTTTTATGCAATCACTGTTGCAGCAAAAAACGTCAAAATAACTGGTATCACTGTAGGGTGCATCGTGATAAGGAGCAGAAGAGTTTTTAAAGCATTAAAATATTTTACTCCATATAAAAACAATATATTGTCAATATTGTATATATCGGAATGCAAAATAGAGAGTATCGTGCATAACAATTTTACCCTCGGAGTTGGTCGTTCAAGAACATATTTTATTCTCTCCATTGTTTTCTTTAGCACAAAGCTCGACAATAGCTCTCAAATAACGCGTCCCGCCAAGCAACAATCAGCCGTAATGGAAGCAGGTTCCACGAAATGGGAGTACTCTACCCCAATGAATATTGGAGCGAACAAATTAAAGACTGCCTACTCTGGGTTGCGTTGAGTTTGCCGTGGTGCAGCTGTAGGCGTAGGAAATGGACTGGGCAAACTGTATGTCATAGCGGTATGCACGGGTGCAACTGCGAGCAGGGCACAGGAACAATTCGGACCGAGGAAACTATGGGCAGTGTTTGAATTATCAGGGGCACCGCTGCAAGTAGGCGCAGGAACAATAGGAACCCGGAAAACTGGGGGCCGCTATGGAATAGCAACAGCAAGGATCAGGTAGATGCAGGGAGCAAAAGCAATAAGGACAAGGAAAACAGTGAGTTACGATGTCTTCTATGCCGTGCATGCAGGTGGGGCGCAGAAGCAATAAGGACAGGGAAAACAGTGAGTTACGATGTCTTCTATGCCGTGCATGCAGGCAGGGCGCAGAAGCAATAAAGACAGGGAAAACAGTGAGTTACGATGTCTGCTATGCCGCGCATGCAGGCAGGGCGCAGAAGCAATAAGGACAGGGAAAACAGTGAGTTACAATCTCTGCTACGTCGCACATGCAGGCAGGGCGCAGAACCATACACGTGAGCAGCGGCAAACTGCTGGGCAATGTTGAATTTACGGGGCAGAGCTGCAATTCTGTTCAGTAACAATAGGAAATGGACAAACAGTGTGCCGTGTCACCTTTTCAGGTCAAAAGTGAAGGCTGCATTATATCTGCAGAGGTAAACTGTAGGCTGCATTATGTCTGCAGAGGAGATGCTGCAGGCAAGGCACAGGAACAGTAAGAACTGGGAATGCTGTGGGCCTTGATGCATGATTTGCAATGGCGTAGCAGCCGGCTGAGGCAAGATTGATAAATGCTGGGAAGAGTGTAAGTTGGGCTGGGTCTGCAGCAGAGCAGCTGGCAGGCGCCGGGTTAACCTGAGACAGTGCTTATGACTTCACCAAAAATTTTGCTCGTTCGTATCGGTAATTTTTGAGGCTAGTTAAAACGGGAATGGGAGTAAGTAGGAAATTATAAAAGGAAAATTAAATAACTGGCCTGCAGTATGGGAGACAAAATAAAACGGCCATGACGATTTATTTGTTAAATATTCGGTTTCAACACTAGCTCATATGGGTTCCGGATTAGGGATCTTGACGATGTCGATCATTTTTCGTCAACGATTGCTACCTAATGCTACCAGTGCCGGACAAGATGAAAGACAATGTTCAGCAAATGGAGTGAAATAATAATTCAAACCAAATTTTAATTTATGTATTGCAGTTAGTGAATCGTCAGCACTCATATATGATAATTAAGTAAAGCTTTGTGCCGCAAATTAATATCCGTTTCCATCATTTCCATCATGGCACTACATCCTTTGACAACTTGCACAGTTGAATTGCCACTTATTTCCTATAATTTCATATATCTGACAGTGACTTTGTTTCAGATGTCGTCATACATTACTTGTGAGTTTATGTTTATGCAACTTTATTTCTTTCTGGTAAATTTACAGACCCCCATTACCCCATTACCTTCGAACAAACGACGACTCAAGCTATACCCCATCCCTACACAACAGAATCACAATCTTGACTGAGTAAGATGTGATCGGACTCTGAAATTTATCCTACCATTCTGTCATTTACCCCGAGATCGGTTTATGGCAATGCGTGCAACATATCCTTCCACCGACTTCGACAATTTGATGTTACCTCCGACTGACACGATGTTTGCAATTTTATCGCTTAACCTTTGAGTTTTAGGATATTATAAGCAATTGATTTGGGATTTACATAGTTTTATTAGTATTTATTAGTATTAAATACAGATTTAGCTGGATTCAACAATACTTTTTACCTCATTTTTTTTGATCTGTAATAGCAGGGCTTGTACAGAGATCCATACCCATCATCACAATGTTTCAGTTTCCTCTCAAAATCCATCATATAATCCAACATATCTTTGTTGCATATACCGAAGGCAGTTTCGTGCCCTTGAGTCCACAAATGTAGTTGTTCTTCTTGAACCTTAAGTATTCGAATCTGCTCAAAATCAATGTCATTCTGTTCTTTATCAATGAGGAATTGTTGCAAACGTTTCAGATTTTATTTGTTTCTTAGGTAAAATCCGTTTCCCACTACCTAAGCTTTATTACAGTCATGATGATTTTCCACTTGGATCATATCCATTTCGATATGTGCTTTCTTATTTCCCTTGAACTTTGTTACATAAGACTGTAACCCGTCGACATTAGTTACCCAAAGCCGACTCTTTTTTCATTCATTCATATATAAATGCTATCTCAAACTCTTTTAATTCTTGTTTCACCCAATCTGAGATAACTGTTATTTACAATACTTGTCAATAGTTGTTCGATCCGACTCAAATCATCTTCGAAGATTTTTTCTTCCAAAACATGTAAACTAGTTTTTACCACGTAAACATTCATTCCTGTCTATTTGAGGATGATTTGTCCTGCTTCACTTGCACTGACTCCAATTTCGGCATGCAGCTAGCTTTTATAATGCGATTGCAGGCTTTTTTTTCAAAACATTATGTCTATCATCGCTCGCCTCGGTCATCATCTGTGGATGTATGTACGTATGAGCATGTGTATGTTTAATGCGAAATCCGTAGAGAAGTACGTTTCCAGCTGCACATACACTACTTGCAGTGATAACCAGAGCATCCTATTATCTTTGTACTGTTTGTACGAACCCAATCAGACCATAAAAAGTCAATCCACAATGCGGTTTGCCTCTTGGTATACCTTCCGTTGAGTTTGTTGATGAGATTAAAAAGAATAAACGCAGCTGTTGCTTGATAAACTTATGAAAAGGTCATATTTGAACAGTCATATCTTCTGTAACAAAATGTATAATTATTTGCACATGCTTTTTAACATCACTTTCTGCGCTGTTAAATCCATTATAGGTAAAATTGACCATCGCAGATTATCGAAAATAGTTTGTATACTGAAGAGCTTGGTAGGGGTATATGTTAACTAGCTTTTATCCGAGGACATGCCACCCTTCTTGTTCTCGTAGAAGTTTCGCACGCGAGTGCTTGCTTTCCAAACGTCAGGTAGTTTCAACCGCTTTATTTGTAAATACTACCCAATAATTTAAACCCGGTGCACTTTCCAAATCGCTACAACTTTTCCACTGTGTAGCAGTCATCTTCTGTTTTCCCGCTGTACCTTGTTCGATATCTGCTGGTTAGTAATGTCGCTGTAGATAGAGACATATATGCTGATTGTGTGTTTAAGGAAAGCCTCCTAAGTATTCATACCAGCTGTACAAATAAAATGCTATGTTCGTACCCTTCAGTCCGCCTTATGATACGTCCGCCTTCAGATTCACTTCCCGTATCTTCGCAATCAGCAGCAGATATTCCTGCTGTTCGTTATTTGTGAGCCCATGCCGGTGCATCCATTACTTCTAGTATACTGGCTTTCTGCCTTGTGCCTGACGCTTGAGACACATTTGTCGCTCTGTTGAAATCTGCTGTTTCCCTCAGCAGCTCGAAAATTGCATAAACCTTTTGAGTAGTTAGCTACGGTGGTTGAGTGGTTAGGTCATATTGCGCTACTGTGAGCAGTCAAAGTTACTGCTTTCAGGCCGGCCATGGTTACCCTCGATGATTTTAATATCTTCTCAGGTTTTCGATACGTCTTCTTGTATAACCATTTTCTGCTGCTCCACTTTATTTTATCTTGTCTAACTCGAGTCGTCTTATTCGCTAATTATTGCCTATTCAACTACACTCTCTAGTTTTTCCATGTACTGTTCCATTGAAGGGCAGGTGGAAAACTCCTCTTCTGTAGTATCCTCCGCATCCTTCTTGATAACCTACGTGTTGGCTATTTTGCTGACCTCTTGGTTGATCAGTTTACTCACATCAGCTCCAGGTATTAAAGATGACAGTGCAGAGAGGCTTGAACATATGAATCACTGCATGTATTTTGTTATTTTGCTGAGCAGCCGACTGGGCCTAATCAGGTTGGCTCCGATTTCTTTGATATCATGTGCGTTCCCAGCCAGTATCACTACGTCAAATAAGTTCATTAGCGGCTCCGTGACGGTTGAGAAGTCATTCATATGCAAGCGACTGGCTACGAACCCCAGGGTTTCGTAGAGCCATCGGGGCTATATTCTTCCACATTGTTTTAACATAAATGCTACTGAGGACTGTCTTGCCTGCTAAGCCACAGCTGTCGATTGGACCTCAATTATCCTCCCTTCCACCAATTTGACATTGGTCTCGTGAATCCCATTTTCCACGACATTGCTGTAGTCGCAGGCTGGGGAAGGCATTTTTTTAGTTGCGCTCACCTCTTGACTCCTCACACCACGGCATTAGTTTGATCCGAAGAAATATTCGTTAATGTTGCGCCTTCATCAAAAAACGTGTCATGTTCATTATTATATTTCTCTCTCCGGATGATAAGAAACGTTTCCATTTTCGTTTGAGACTAGACTGCTAAATAGCTATTTCAGCTTCCTCCAAGGTCAGTATCAAATACCCCTTCCAATTCACTGCGGGCGACTGGCTGACTTCACTACTTTGGTTCCAGGCTCTAACGCATTGGGAGATGTCGATCTACGAGACTTGTGATAAAGGTTCACATTATTGGGAAAAAATTGCCTTATATTCATTAGTCGTACCTTTTAGAAATATGAAAATTAGTTAAACTAATTTTAATGTGTATGCATAACATTTCTATAAAATGTTTTAGGAATCCAATATTCCGCTGAAAGTATGCTAATGGTATGTTAAAAATTTCAGATTCTCTGAGACACCACCGCACAACGTATGATGACGTGTCCCACATGAATATTTGATGGTGAATTCTTGCTACTTCATTGAGGCAACATGTAGGAAGTGCAAAGGGTTCTTTTAGAAATTTGAAATACACGTGAGATGAACAAAAAAAATCACAATGGTATGTTGCATTTTTATGTCTCACCCCATTTCAATGTTCGAGTAAATTTAATTTCATTATTTTTAAATCATGTACAACTTACTTGAATCCCGTCATTATTTAAAAAGAAGTTCTACCTATTCGAATTCGAGGAAATGAAACATCAACTACCTATTACATAAGTCATATTGAGTTTTGATAATATAAACAACATTTCAGAACGTAGTCAATTGAGAATAAAAATCGAACGAGGACCAATAAATTATTACAGGGTCAAACATAATATAGGAAAACTATTATTGAACGCTCAGTATTTTATTCAGGAACTGAATGTCCACGGCATATTATCAGGGTATAAATCTTGGATCTTCTTAAAATCAAGCCGTCACATAGTTATCGTTTCAAGGTATGCAAATTGCCTAGAATTGGGGGCTATGTAATCCCTGAATGGACAGCAGATACGTCATCAAACTCGTTCATTCGCAACGAATTTAGATTCACGTTCTATCATTAATGTACTTTAATTGCGTTCGAACAGAATGGTACGTTGATGAGCAGCAAGCGTCTACATGTAGTATTTTAAACTATTCTATGTTAGTCACGTCCGTCAAAATATAGATGACGTGATTATATCGCGTTACTTAATTGATCTTATAAAAAAAAATCACATATTCACACCGACTAAGAACAACGAATATTTCCGAGCGAACAATATGCATGCGCTCAAAGAACATGATAACCAGAGAGCAAAATGATAGTATTTAAACCTCAAATATGTAACGTTTGATACGTAGTGAACTTATGATACGCGGAATACGAACATGTTCCATAACTTTTGTGCTAATTACATAGGGAAAACGAACTTCGAGGATGCAACTTCAGGCAAAGTTCGAGTTCTAATTGAAAATAATACTTCAAAATCGTCACATGTTCTACTTCGGTATAGACACATGAGAACAAATATTGAGTTATATACTCATACCAAACGTGACGGTTCTTAAAGTTTTCCAGTTTCCAGTACTAGGGACAGAGCAAACGTTAATTAAATTTTGCTATTTAAACATGAGATGAATGTTTTTTAATGGATTTTTTTCTATCTTATCGATATATATTTT
>SDVV010008763.1:0-17052 GCA_016164225.1 Gammarus roeselii | reverse complement strand
TCGTTAAGCTGTTCCATTCGAAGCATCACTGTCATTTTTGGCATCGTTAAGCTGTTCCATTCGAAGCATCACTGTCATTTTTGGCATCGTTAAGCTGTTCCATTTGAAGCATCACTGTCATTTTTTGGCATCGTTAAGCTGTTCCATTCAAAGCATCAATGTATTTTTTGGCATCGTTAAGCTGTTCCATTCGAAGCATCACTGTCATTTTTGCCATCGTTAAGCTGTTCCATTCGAAGCATCACTGTCATTTTTGGCATCGTTAAGCTGTTCCATTTGAAGCATCACTGTCATTTTTGGCATCGTTAAGCTGTTCCATTCCAAGCATCACTGTCATTTTTGGCAACGTTAAGCTGTTCCATTTGAAGCATCACTGTCATTTTTGCCATCGTTAAGCTGTTCCATTCGAAGCATCACTGTCATTTTTGGCAACGTTAAGCTGTTCCATTTGAAGCATCACTGTCATTTTTGGCATCGTTAAGCTGTTCCATTCAAAGCATCACTGTCATTTTAGGCAACGTTAAGCTGTTCCATTTGAAGCATCACTGTCGTTTTTGGCATCGTTAAGCTGTTCCATGCGTTTAACTGCGAGTATGATTATGATGCTTCCTTCCATTGGTCATGCGTGCATGTTGTTGAGGGGGAGGTGGGGGGGCTGCAACTTCATCAATTGCAACAGGCTATTCGTAAGTACCAGAGCTGAAACATCCTTAAGCCCAAGCTGAGATTTCCCTCATATATAGTTTGAAAGTATTAGCTGCCATACAGGACGTATCAACAAAATCTTTAGCTTGTATTCACTTTCCTGTTGATTAAGTGCTGTCGTTGACGGTAAAGTATGAAAAAATAAAGCATTGCAATAACTTTGAACTCATACGGATGTCTTATTGTAGTATGAGCAATGGGAATAATACGTGCGAATAACCTTAACATGATAGAAATGACTAACAACTTCCTACACACACCACCAGAGGGTGGGAGGACTGGCGTTCCACAATATCAATGATGTAGCGATTTGTTGTGCTATACTTTCTAGAATGTTCTAATCTATGCATTGAATGGTTTATATGAATTGGGATTATTCACCCTAATACATTCAGAGGATTCTCGAGTATTGATATTTAAGGAAAGGAAAAGGGTAGGTAAATAGATTTAAAATTTATGATCACTATAATTGAAGGACTGTGAATTTAAGTTGCATAACCACATAAGCTGTTCAATTCTCTTCCCCCGAGAATTTAAATGCAGTTAAGCAAACCTGTTTCGGAATCACCAATTTCGATATGAGTGAACAAGTATAAGTGTTCCTTTGTTATTCCTGACTAATACAAGCACCTCCTATAATCGACGAACCGTCTGTCAGCCGTGACAGTGCGTCACACAATGGTGGAGAACTTCCAATAAGAGTGACGGTCGGATAGCCAATGGTCACCGTCAGCTTATAGCAATGTTCGGTTCGTAGGTTGAGACGGCCATCCGGCCTTGCACCGATTGAGCCGGCGGCGGAACGGGAAGACCACCCCAGCGCCCAGAGCTCCTCACCAAATTGCTACCTACCCCTCAAAATTAGTCGGCCAACTTTTTAATTGATGGGTTGGCTTTTACTGCCGTAAAGTTACAAAGGAGTGATATGAGCGGAGTCATGCAAAGTGAGATGAATGCCCGTCAAGTGTAAATGAATCACCTCGCATCATTTTTTGACCTCATGGACTTGCTAATTCAAAGAGTGCTCATGGGCTTGATTTACATGCAAACTCGTTCAATTTCTCAGACCCGAAAAAAATCAGGTTCGTTTAAGAATTCAAGCCATACATTTTAATTCCGTTTTCTTCAATCCACAGTCTCCACTTTCAGTTATTGTGTTCTTAGACAACAATCACTGTACACCTGTCGTGCAGTCGACTGCCTTCCCGTCAAAATGCGAATTAAAAAACAGATGTGGTAACACATGCCATCCTACCGCCGAAACTCGTTAACGTCGACACCCTGTTGATGGTGGCCAGCCGTCCAACGAGATGGATACCGGACATTGACAAACCCACGTTATTATTACTATAAATGATTTACACTGAAATCAATTATTTATACCCAGTACCTTATGACCAGTGATATAGTCTAACGATGCAATGTCACGTCAAAATAAAAGTACACTTTATTTTTATGATAAGTTCTGGATACCTCGTTCTATATTCTGCTAATTTTGCAATGAATTTAAGCAAATTCAGAACGCGACGTTCAACTTTGAAGCGCTACCGGATCAGCCTTTCACGCCATATGAAGGAAAGAGAGTGTGAATCAAATGATCGATGCAAATCAAGGATTCATAAACTCTTTGTTCGATCACATTTATTGCAGATTTAGTCATCGTTGTATATGACGAAATTCAGTTGCAATATTCCGTCTGGTTAGCGATCAAATCAAAAATGCAAATAAATCCCATAATGAACGCAATAGTTACCCGATATTTCCAATTGGATTAAATATGAAGTTATTCAGCAAATTTCGAAATTTGCTCTGCAAACCAAAGTATGATATAACCAGCACCGACCAATAAATAATTGCCAGCTTTGTTTCTACACAATTATTTTCATACGCAATATAATGGCCATTAGTTGAAAAACACACAATCTCTGAGACCATACCTCAAAATGAACAAGAAATTGTTTAGTTTTCCTAATAATTTTTTTTACATGTTCGATAATTCCTTCAAATTTAATTTTTTAACAAATCAATTTTGTATTTCAGTCAATGCATTCTAGATTGTTCGAAAAAAAAATTAAACATCATCAGGAAAACCTAAAAAATGCAATAATAATTTGCGAAATATTTTGATGGGTAAGAAGTACTGGGTTGTTGATTCAACACCGCTGTGCAGAATCGGTACGTGCGCGTGTTCCACCGTGAATAGATATTTCAAAACAATGTATTGTTACTGTGATGCAACAAGGAAGTTCTTTAAAATGTACATGAATAAAACATTCCCATGAGATAGATGTTGTTGTTGTCCTCGTGAAAGCCCATGAAGTTTTGCCCTCCCGAAAATCACCCCGCCACCAAATATCACGAGAGCAGTTGCAATTGAAGCGTCACTAACTGCACCAATTCCTCAGGATCGCGTCAGGTTGTGCGACAGATCGCTCACCGCAGGGTGGCAGCCAAGGCGTCCTGCTGAGTCCTCTGTGGGTGGCCTTCAGTCGCGACTTGGAAGGTGGTCGCACTCAAACAGCCATAAACGAATGGAACCTGGCCTTAGTCGGCCTTATTCGGCTGATGACTATCGTTTTGATCCTGTCATGGCTTCAAGATTGTTTCTTTACCCAGTCATTGCGGGTTCTTTGTGTCCAATCGCCGCCTCATTTTCTCGGATATGGGGCTACTTGACTGGTACTTCTAAGCGAGATCTAATTGGAGTAATGATGTTCTTTATTGCGGTAGAATGAGTGGCTGCTGAGATGCTACCTGTTCCTGTGGCGGTGATACGTACGTACCAGAAACTTGTTCAGGCCGAACCTTACTTGCATTTCTACTCTGCCCTCCCCACCTCGTACAAAAGCGTCATACCATAGAGGGATGCTTGGTTGAGCAATAGTTTACAATTTATTGATGGATCATTTTCTTTATATAACAACTGCAATTCATCAAATTAAAATGTTCGTCCTTCAGGGTAGATTTTGAAATTCCGCTTTTATTTTTTGAGCAGGACGGAATAAGTCAAAATTTATCTACAATTATTTAGATGTCCCGGTCAATGTTTCCGGTTACATATTGAGCTTTACAAGAGTTTTCCATGTGCCAGTGTCACATTTTTAATTATTTATAAAAAATCAATACACCGCCATGTCTTCATTATACTCTGTGAGTCTTAAGTTCATCCCAGCGCAAATTGAACATGATCGGTTATCCTAGCCTCCCGCAAGGTGCAAGTTTTCCCAGGTGGTTACATTTCGCTGCTAAACGATGGATATCCTCTAGCCAGGTAATGGACTCCCTTTGAGGAGCATTAGTGGCCATTGTCAGCCCTGCTACTCATTAGGACCAGAGGTATAAGCTGAGCAGGGCGCTAGCTGATCCTACAGGGCTAACACGCCATTACTCTGGTGGGAGTAAGGATGGGTGGAAGAACCGCTAGTCAACAGGTTGGCGGGCAGGGAATGATATGACCAGGCGTGGACCAACGAAGGCGGAAAACATTTGTCTCAGAATGTTGAACCGTTGTAAGAAACGATTATATTTTGCCTCTAAACATATTTTCCTGCGATTATGATAGCTGTTATTTAACTGTTATTTATAATCGTGTTTGTGAATCAATATTGCTATAGGAAATGTCTGAGGAAGATGCTGAAGTTTCAACACACTGCGGTATTTCATCTCGTTTAAGAGGGACATAAAACATGTCCGATCATTTAACAACGTCGTAAAGTGTCCGTTAGACGTCATCCATCGTTTGGTTCGCCAGCTTCACGACATGCACGACGTAAGTTCGTTTGAAAAATGAGAACAATTTTCAAACTGATGTTGGCAGATCGATTAAAACGATGAATTTCATTTGAGGGAGCATTTCTTAGTTCCTTGGTGTTCATAAGCCCATGGAATACACAAGAGAATATCCATCCTTACCGGGTTAGACGATCAATGAAACGACAAATATTTTTATCTGACGATTGATATCTTGAAGTCTATCTACCAGGCCCTGAATAAATGTATCAATACAATATCAAAAGCTGGAATTAAAAAATTCTTAAATAACACAACGTTCTCTGGGAGCATCGTTGTTGTTAAGTTTAAACAGCAGAAAATGGCTTACAATAATGTTTTGTCTACACAAGAATCCGGATCGGAATCGCATCTAACAGAAGATCTTCTCTTTTGATGTACCTATTTAGATCAATTCTCTCCTCGTTTGATACTCGTTTAGAAACACGAATTAAGTTTGTAACCTTCCAAGCTCCCTCAGGCCTTGTTCCGTTTAAGAATTTCTCTCGTAGAGGTGAGAACGGTACGGTGACGGCCCAATTACGTAGCCCTGATCAACTGGTGTAATCCCTGATGCTGGACATAATATCGGTTCTGGCCCGACTGTCTTAAATGGTGTTATATATCGTTACCTGTTTCCCGACTGTTGGTGGTCCTTAGATGTCAAGTCGCTGTGTTTTCTGTAACCGCTCAGTAATCTGAAGTGATAGAGACAGGGAGGCCTGCAAACACAATGATTGGGTGTTACAAGGAAATGACGGTCCAGACGACAGCCACAGACATAGAGTGGCAGAGCGGGAAAAAATTCTAAAGATATTTGGTTTGTCTTTCGTTGGTAGCAGCAGCGAAAGGAAAAATATTTATTCAAGTTTATTTGTTATATTTTGATGTTTGTGATGCAAGACATTGAGATAGTACATTGTTGTTCAATCAATCCCATTCTTTAACTTTCATCACAGGTTGAAATCCACACGTCAGCGGAATATTTTCCTCTTGAAGGGAAATTTCGATTGTTTCAAGTGTAGCGATTAAAAAATGATTTTTGAAGTGATCAAGTATGCAAAGATCATCATGGGTGTTTGATTTGTACCACACTTCGGATGAGTTGTATCACAATTCGTGTTATAAGTCGTCACTATTATTGTAACAATATTCGGGGTAACATGAGATAGGTTTGGTGATCCATTTCCAACATGGTTTCAATTATGAAGCAAGCAAAATACTTGTCAAACATTTTCTGCCTAACAGCTGCTCTGTGAATATTTTGTTTATTCAGCTCCTATGTGGATTTAATTTACAGAGTAAAATTAAAGAAGCGGTGAATTTATTTTGTCTGGTCATCAGGGAAAGGTGAGTAATTTTGTAGCTCAATAAACTCTTAACAATTGTATATTTTTTGAAGTTTGTAAAATTAAATATAAGGTGATATCATGAACGATATTAAAACATTAAACATGCGAGTCACTAATAAAAAAGAGACTCAGTCGCGAGCGAAAATGTATACATGACAAAAAAACACTGTATGGAGAGATTATGAATAAATTGCCCAATATTTCGAATGCTGTCCTCATCCGACAGTTAAACCTAACAGTTTTCACTATGCACGGGAATGTTAGAATGCTCTACATTCTAGCATTCTATTCCCAATCGATAACTGTTAGGTATGTCTGTCCGATGAGGACAACAGCAGCGGTCGAGATATAACGCATTATATACAATATTTTGCCATACAGGGGCTTTTATTCTCATGTAGAAGTAATGTCGATTTCGGCTCAATGAATGTACTGAAGTTAGTATTATTTTTATTCATAGTTTCCGAGAACAACACACAGAAATCTGCTTATAGTTTCATTAAACTAAATTTCCCCGCAAAATGATTGCATTTCAATCACGAACAGAGGTTGGAACGTATAAAGAATTTGCATTTCAGTCATTTTTAATTTCCCTAATTCAAATGAGGCAACTGATAATGTAAGATGTGTTACGTCACTTAACATGTTCATTCTTTATTATACTGGTAATAAAGGCGGAGGACTTAGAAACGCCGGAAAGTTCTGCATAACTTCATTCACAAGGGTTATTTATGATATGTCAAGTTAAGGAAGGGAAGAGAGTACGAGGAGAGTAGGAGTAGTTGTAAGGTTGAAGTAATACTGCCTAGATCCGTTCCAGCCTACGTACCTGAAAGTGCTGCCACGCACACGGTCACATACATTTCAGGCAACACACATGAATGTATACATTCGTGAAACTTTCCACGATGCGCTTTAGCAACCAACATGGTACCCATCATCGTCCTGCGTTGTATTGCTTCTATTGGCTGTGACGTCATAGCCGATCGCTGGACCTCCCTTGAAATGGCATGAAGCCAATTCCTGATGAGTTTATTACATATGGTATCTTGGCCGTCTCTGAGAACATGGAGTAGTGGTCTAGTTTATTACAAATATGAACATAACACTCCTCTTTTTTAAGATAGGTTATATGTGACAATCATTTGTTAAACATGATATCTGTTTCTAACGTTAACATTTATGTCATGACTCATTTGCCATACTATGAATCACTTGTCTCCAGCTTCGTGCCGATTCACAGGGCGCCCGGCGCTGGCCAAGAGTCATCGTTGGGCGTCACTCGTTATTGGTTGATGGGTCTCACTTTGTGTTTGGGGTGAATCAAGCACTATGTGCCTTAAATCATACCACTTTCATTCCGATTATTCACACATGCATTGACACTGGCATGATCATCTTGCATGCGTTTACGCACTACGCATTCTTCCCGTAGACTTTATACCACAGCATTCTTTTAGATATACATAGCCTGCATTCTCGTCGTCACGATTTTTTTTGGTGACTTCTGTTCAACATCTTTAGTCCATATGACATATAATATAGATACATGTTTGTGAAACAAAAAAAAGGTGGTCTCATCAAGGTAAAGTATATACAGGTTCTCTTACCTTGTAGTTTGATATATTTCCACGGTTCTCATGGGTTCTTTCGTGTACACACCTTGAATTAATGCGCTCTTTCACGCTTACATAAACTCTAAATTTTAAGGGTACCGCAGGGCCGATCCCAGTGACTTGGTGTGAAATGTTACGTTACACTTGTCTTAGTCTTTCCTTTACACTGCTTGTGACTTTCCTCAGAGCCACCGTTACTATGCCCAAGGTTCGATCAGCTTGACCATTTGAACGTGGATGGTACGCTGGTTACTGCACATGCTCTATAGCTTCCATTGCTGAGTAATGTCGAAACTCATCAGAGGTGAATAATTTGCTGTTGTCTGGAAGTATTGAAGAAAGTGAGCTATTACGAGATAATATTGTGGTTAACATCTGTTTTGTTACTTCAAAATGGACACTCATGGCTACCTCCGACTAGATAAAAAGAGTAGTGTTATTCCACTAATAAATCCAATTGCATTGTAATCGTAATATGTAGCATTCTGCTGCGTCCAACTCCCTATGGCACCACGGATACTCCGTAATATACTTTCTCTCACTGCTAACCAAGGGGCCGTATCCAATACTAGCTCGCTTATATATCTAAAAATGCACCGTTACCTCTACTGTGTACTTTCTTGAGAGCTGTGTATACTAAAATATTATATGATCAATTATTCGAGTTTAATGTTTCTAATTTTTATTCATATGTATTTCCTAAATTTTGGCGTTTTTATTCACTCTGTGAGAAGGTAGAATTGCCGCAAGTGTAACCCCTTCAGTGTCGGAAGAGGCGACTATTAGGGGGCCCTGCTGCGAGGATTAGAATGATGCTACCGTATCCCCATGCGTATCGTAGGAGGCGCCTAATAGGGTCGGAGTCAGGGGGTAAGGGATCCCATATTTTTTAAATTTTTATCTCAAAGATGACAAGACGGGCGTAGGAGTAGAGGCTCACGCCTTTATGGACCCTATTGTTAGGGTCGCTAAGTGTGCGTGGTTGTAGTACGAGTGAAGACAGGAGAAAAGAGATCGGTGAGTGGGTTGTGAGGAAAAAGTTCGATGTGTTGTTTCTGAGTGAGACGATGATGAAAGGTGAGGGTGAACGTAAGTTTGTCATGGTAAGTGGAAGGAAGTCGGACGTGGAGCTAGGTTGGGCACGAGATGGTGTGCTGTATGACATTGAGTGATTGGATGGCTAGTAGCGTTACCTATAACAGTTTTTGAGAGAAGAGAACATAGGTGAGGCGGGTGCTGAGGAGAGCTATGAGGGACGCTGATGCCAGGTACGGCAGGCCAACATTTTGCCCACCTTTTGAGAACAGGAGGTGCTTGAGGAAGAGGTAATGAGGTTCAGAAAAGGAAAGACCGAGAAGGAGGGGGTGGTGAACTATGAAAACATCTGGGTATTGTTCGAGAGGATGTCAGATAGGCTGACAGTATTGCTGTGGGTAGTGTTGCACAGATGCCTGTTCTGTGACAGAGACTTGTTGCGGACATTACTGAGGAAGATGTTCAGGAAGCCGTCGAGGTGATATAAATTGAAAAACCAGATACTTTTGAAGGCGTTGCGACTGAGTGCCTGAAGAGGGGAGATGTATCGGTATTCTAATATCTGGTGAGGCTACTGAATGTTGTTTTGTGTCGGGAATGGTGCCGATTGAGTGGCGCAGTGCTGCATTGTTCCGATGCATCAGTTTGTTGTTCAATGCTGGTTAGTTGTCCAGGAGACGGCTCATCAATTGGATTAGAGACAGTACGTATGGTGCAATTGGCGAGGAAGAGTGTGGCTTCATGAGTAGGGGTGGGTGTGCCGATATTTGTTTGTAGTCAGACAAATCTGTAATAAGTACCTTGCAAAGCGAAATATGAGTTTTGGGTCTTTATGTGTCTGGAAAGGATAACGATAAGGTCGATGCCGTGGGCGAAAATTAGTTTATGACATTGCCCAGGTATGGGAACATAACACCAGTAGACATGGCAAATTGAACAGGCATGAAAGCCTCGTTGTGTATTTGCAATAGAACTGCAGCTATACCGTAGTTGCAAGCATCTGTCTAAATTGCTGTTTCGAGATTTGGGTCAAACAATTTTATTATTTTGGTACCGCCAAAAAGATTTTCAATGTTCTCAAAACATCACTGATGACAGTTATCTCACACTAGTTTAGTTTTTTTTTTTTCATTAAAGCGTTCATCGGTAGGAATGCACTGCTTATTTCGGAATGAATCTACTGCAATAAGTACACAGTGCCACACAACTCTGTACTTCTTTAACATTTGATGGGTGCCTCTAAAATCGCTTGAATTTTCAGAGGATTGGGTCGTGCGACCTTGCTTGACAACACGACCCGTTATATTTAGGCGGAGGTAGTGAAGAGTGTTAGTTCTGAAGTAACAATAGAGGTGTTAAATACAATATTCTCTCGAAATGGCTTACCTTACTCCATAGTATCAGACAATAGTAGCTCACTCACGTCTGAAGAATTTAAAAAGTACTGAGCACAAAAGGCTATTGAGCATGTGAGGCCTGCGCTCTATCACCCGCGCTCAATGGTCAAGCTGAACGCAGCGTAGGCATAATTAAAAGTGGCCTGAGGAAAGCCACAGGTACTGTAGAAGAACGCTTACGCCGTGTATTATTACATTATCGCAACACCCCACATTCCGTGACGGGCATTGATCCAGCTGTATTATTAAATGGTAGAGTGTATGTAACGGAAAAGAGCGAATTAACCCTAGAGATGCCCCGGCCAGAGAAGTGTCTAAAAATAACTGTAAATATTACTATGTTTCAAGTAGGGGACAATGTAGATGTGGTAAACTTGAGACAAGGCCCTAAATGGCTAGATATCGTTGTCAAGGAAAAAAATTGTATTAATATGTATAAAGTTTATGTAACTGAACTAGATGTTATATGGACTAGACATGTCGAACAGATGTTACCAGGAAGCACCCAACCTCGTGACGACGAGACTAAAGGAAACGTTTATCTGGAAGAATGCTCGAGAGACAGTCTTCGGAAAGAATATGAGTTACGTGAACGAATGCAAAATGAGAATGCTAGTGGCAATGCATCTGTGAAGGATCGTTATGAATGCGGTGATGAATTTATATAGAGAATGCCTGGTACACCAGCAATACAAAAAAGAAACGATGTAGGAAATACCAAATACAGACCAACCAAGACGTTCTGGCAGAGAATGTCCTCCAGTTGATCGATACATAACTGGAAATAAATCGTACATAGCATGGTAAATATAAATGATGTACCTGACCATGATATAGACCAATGTTCGGTCCTGTATGATACGGTTGTACGGTATAACTCCTCATAGAAAAGAGGGTCATGTACCCATACTTGGGCAATGTCAATGCGTAACGAAGAAGGTTTCCGGCAAGCAGACAGTCGTTAATAACATCTCGATCACATTAGACATGCTCTGGCAGGAAGGTCGGGTAGTATAGTCCGACAAAGTAATTTATAATAAGAGAACCAATGAGCAGCAAACAAGCTGATCTGAAGCGAACGGAAATCTTTTGGGCACTTACAACAATTAAGATGAACCCCGGTTCGGGGACAACAACATCATAAGCCACGCTTGTGGCGGAAGTGAAATGTATGGAGCAGCAATGGTTAGTATAAGAGAGTCAGTGTTGACTTGACCCCGATACTGACTGGTTGCTTCCTGGAAATCTTCTTCGTTACGCATTGGCATTGCCCAAGTATGGGGACATGATAGTTTATAGCGGTTCAGAGTTTCTATGCTGACAGCAGAGCATTTGTCTGAGTGAAGAGCGAGGTGAGTGCTTGGCTCACATTGAAATTGGGACGGATACAAGGTTGTGTTATGTCTCCTTGTCTTTTCAATCTCTACATGTATGGGGTAGTCGGGGAGGCGAACGCAAGCATATGTGTTGAGGTTTGGAGCAGTTGGGAGCATATAGGCGGAGTTGGCTGTACAGTCAGTTACTGTGTACGGATGATACGGCTCTGGTGGCATATTTAAAGTAGAAGTTGTGTAAACTAGTGTCGGAGTTTGGTAGAATGATGTGTTAAAGGAGGAAGCTGCAAGTAAACTTGAATAGAAGTAAAGTGATGAGATGTGCGAGGAATGTCGATGCGAGCACATTGGAGTGTCCTTCTAAATGGGGAGTTATTAGAAGAAGCTCAGTGTTTCAAGTACCTCAGCTCGCATGTAAAATTGACTGAACTCGTGGAAACAGAGGGAAAGTCGCGAGTGAAGAAGAGGTGTAAAGTGTTCGGTGAACGGAAAAGTGTAATGAGCTGTAAGACGTTGGAGTTTGGCATCAAAGAGAGGGTTGTATGAGGGTTACTTGTGCAATCTATACTCTACAGGGCTGAACTTGGTGGGGCGAGAGCGAAAGTGAGAAAAAAAATGAAAGCTAGTTGTATGGCTAGAGTGACGTTGAGAGATGAGTCAATGGCGACGTTGTTCAAATCAGAAAAGGGAGGATGAGAAGGTTGGAAGACAGATTAGGTTCGCGAATTTTGAGGTGCTTCCTGCTCATGATGAGGATGGATGATGGACGATTGATTGATAAAGGTGGTGAAAACGGAGGTGGGTGGAAGTAGGCCAGGAGGTAGACCGAAGTTTTTGTGAATGAATGGGTTGAAACAAGCGTTAGGAAGGAGACACACAAGTGTGGCGGTAACGAGAAAGTGTGCAATGTATAGGTGTGAGGGCGAATGGTTGTGAATGGATGGGTTTTGACGCTGCCCTGGTGTGCTTTCTCGACCAACCTCGAGAAACAGGATGGTCGTCGGTGAGGGAGGGCCGGGTTAACAATTTGGCTATGCTGCTGATACGGGTCACGGAACACACTCCTTCCCCAAGTGTGTATTGCGCGGTTTCCTGGCCGGACCCTTCAGCGCCAAAGGGCTGTGCTTGTTTGCGTGTGTCACTGTGGCAGCGCCGTTATCCACCCAGCTGTCATATCCAGCCAGTCCACTCTCTGAGGTAGTTGCCCGAGTACTTTCCTTGTCGTCCTTCCCGGATGGTATTTTGTGTTGATAACTTTTTCTGTTTGTTAGTGAATACCCTCCCGCTCGAATATTCTGGAATGATGTCTTCCAACCCCTGTGACATTTGTTCAAGGTTCTTCGCACCTTGGCTCCCAACTTAGAACGTTTTGACCTTTCATTCTGGAATTGCCGCTGTTGTCAGCTTGGTTTATGATAGGCCTGGAATTACTAATCATGAGCGATCCACTTCACCAGCTCTCTCGGTATTAACATTTATATCCCAGCTCGGTAAGTGCCAGGGATTAACTTGTCTTCGACTCATCGTCACTTTATTTCCTTCTGATAAGTGACACCGACGCTTTAATAGTCGACTTCATCGTTGAATAACTCCTCTTCCAGTTCCTCATGTTGACGTTTTGATGTTATTTGGCCTGATATGCTGTTGAATTGGTGGAATACACTACGAGGTAAGCATGACAGCATCAAGGACGCCTTTTTTTGTTCGTCTTCTTTTGTTGTGTTCGAAGCTCTATCGTTTTGGAACTCGACTCGAGACAGGTAGTCTTCGATGGCTTCCAAAGATGGCGGAACATCCGTTGTGCTTGTTGCTGTCTCCGGCAATTTATATACCACAACTGCACTTTTTTATTGTCACAGTATGTCTGCAAGACAGAAAATTCACCTAGATCTCAATATTATAATTGAAATATAGTTGAAAGACATAAACACGGAAAGACCCCTAACATCGATATATTCAGCGATTATACAAGACAGGATGAGGTCGGAACGGTGTAGGGATAAAAACATGCTCGAAACTTCTATTTCTATATTTAGCGTTGCCTCCTGTCAGAACTCGGAGCCAGCGTGGCTAATTCACTGTAAGAGCTGAAGAATAATTATGTCGGAACCCGTTATCTCTGTGCCTCAGCCTCTTTATTAGGTGTGACAAAGCATTCCTACCGATGGATCTTTCTGTAGCAATCTCGTTCCCTGATGTAACTAAATTACGTCGAATTTTATTGCCGCTTCTAATTTAACAGAGAATGGAGCGTACATTAAGATTTCATTTATTAAACTTATGGACATGCCAACAAACTACTGAAACCAATGCTTATTATGCTAACCCAAATGACAGGATATAATCTCCTGACTTTTTAATTAAGATACTCGTCTTTATCATTTCTAACTGACTGTCGTCATCTATCTGCAAGAGCTGTATAATTATTTGCCTCTGGCAATGCATTCTCTGGATAGCAGCGTTGTGGCTATTGTGACGTATTGAAGCCCAACCGGTTACCCGGCGCCGTGGCGCGTGATTTTTTTTTTCTAACATTATCATATAAAATATATCACTGTTTCCGAATCGATAATTGCCAGGTAGAGAACAGCAAAGGGGTTTAATGAAAAGTTGAGCCTCCGCTACTACCAAGGAACTCGAGTTGTCTGTTATTACTGTTGTGATGAACCGCAGTTATACAGTTGATGGAGTACGACTTGGAATAAAAAAAGTACAAAGGCTTATGACACTTAGTGGCGATGCACGTACACCGTTCCAAATGAGGCTTCCTTTGCGCTTACGAACGTACGAGCGACCAGTTAGTTACTGCGGCCGTAATTCAAACAATGGACTACGCTAAGAGGTTCAATGTCTAGGTGATGAATGGATTTATTGTTTGGGCAAGATTATATTCTTGTCATACTGGGATTTATGCCTTTACATAAATCAGTTTTCGCTTGCGTTCAACTTCCCTGGCGTAAAGCTCGGTCGGGTCACCGCCATGAGGAACAGTAATTGGCCTCATAGTAATAAACATGCATGCCCCTCGCCATGCCGTTATGACCAGATTATTCGGTAGTCTATTTGTAGAATGCTACACAGCCCTACTTGAAGGTTGTGTGGAGGCATACGTTCATGTAAAAACCGCAATAAACAAATACATTAGTTGAGCCTGCATTTTTTAAAGGGTTCCATATAAATAAGTTTGTTGTTTTGAAGGTCAATAAAACGTTTCAAAGTAATTGTACACAAATTCATTCATGCCACCTTTAAACTGTGAAAGGTGGCCTTTTTAGGTGCCACCCTTCAACGGCAAAGCAAGAGCGAGCTTTTACAATAACTTTGTCCATCATGGAACGTAGCATCGCAGGATTAATCCCATGAATAACTCGTCTTACGTTCTCCTTTAAATCTTCTAAAGTCTCCGACTTATAGACGTAGACTCTTTCTTTTAGATATCCGAAGGAAAAGAGTCTGGAGCAGTAAGGTCCGGTGATCTTGGTGGGACGGCCAGTGCAGCTCGACGGGAGAAGATGTTATTGCTGTA
This sequence comes from Gammarus roeselii, assembly GCA_016164225.1. Classification (NCBI taxonomy): domain Eukaryota; kingdom Metazoa; phylum Arthropoda; class Malacostraca; order Amphipoda; family Gammaridae; genus Gammarus; species Gammarus roeselii. The sequence continues at coordinate 2,319 of SDVV010008763.1, read as the reverse complement.
GAGCCTTCGTGGTTTGTTATTGCATGTAGAACCTTCATGGTTTCATTGGCTGTGTGACAAGTGGTTCCATCCTGTCCAATCCTATTCAAGCTCGTGACGATTGAGCTGATGACTAACAACAGGTCTTAAAAATGTATGGAGCATGTGTTGGTATCTTTCTCCATTGGCAGTGTCTGCAAAGCCCGCTTTGTTTACAAAGAAATACGGCCCAATTACACGGTCGTCATGATACCGTCACACACAGATATGCACTGTGGATGAAATTCCATTTCTTGCAAAATATGCGAAAGTTTTACTCCGCGAAATTTGTAGTTTTGTTAGCTAACAAAACAGAAAATTTAGTGTAAATGTGCTTCATCGATCTTCATCGGCAAACAAATGGATTTGTAACCTTGAAAGATTTCGATACATGACAGTGCAAATTGTATCCTGTTTTGTAGCACAAACTGAATTTTGTACGGATAAAATTTTGAATTCTTGTTCAATCAACGCTGCAAGGTTGTTTTAAAAATTTGGAGCTCGTCCGAACGCCTTGGTATGGATTTATGTGGAAGACAAGCGACATCTTACCGAACAGACTTGATGTTGTTTATGCGTATAGCTGTCCGTTCGCGACCAGGACGTAGACTACGTAGTGGGGGATAATCTTTGTTTACATTAGTCTTTCTGAAAACCCTTATTGTTGCTACAATGGAACCATTGTCATAAAAAATTATCGAAACAAAATGAGAGCGCTGCTTAATTGAGAGGTAGAAAAAATCAGATTAAGATAATAGTGTTGTGTTGTAGTGTTTAATATGCATGACACGGAATAAATAAATCGTGAACATAAGCCTTCCAACGATAGTATTAACTTCTCGTACTATTTATTCAAGGCGTTTCATCACCTTCCATGCTTGTAACTTATTTATGAAAACTGTGTATAAAAACGGTTTGACAAATAATAAATGATTGAAATAGTGTTGTTGCATAAGTAGTCAATTTAAATGATCTGCACAGAAGCCAGATTTCCCAATCCTTTTTTCACTCCCACTTACTCTTTCTCCTTCATTTGTCTATCCCTCGTGTTTCAGAAGGTTCTGAAACCCAGTTCCTGAAATACATGAACCAATCTTCCCAGCGCTAGCAATCTGTCGGTCCAATCGAGGCAAATTGCCTCTAAACACGCCCCTACGCTGGCGACGCTCACGTTTACGGATGCTGTGTTACGCCACCGCTCTGTATCTTAAAATCCGGTGGGGGGAGGGGGAGGGGGGGAGTCAGCTCAACCAGGTCTGGATTGTGTTTGGTCACGCCCACTGTTAAACCATTTGAAAGAGGCACTTGCCTGTGTTTTAGGGCCACCGACGGCTTGCAAAGGCCAAACTGGTATTTAATCAATCTTCTGAAAAAAAAATTGTTGTGCTTACGTGATTTATCGTCTCTGCCAGTGCTTAAAACTAACATCACTAGGTCACGAATGGAGGAAAATTGCGAACAAAATGCCAGAAAATTATATTATGTTATTGCATTTTTATGGGAGAGGAGCAGCTGCATTAACAAATACATAGCCATGAGTACAATTGAATGATGATCACTTTCAAAATTCTTTTGATTTTTTTTTATATAATGTCTTCAAAAAATTCACACCAAAATTAACACATGCGAACTATGAAATCTGAATACATCAAAATCATTACGAGCAATATACTAGAACGTTGATAGAATTGATGTTCATTAGAAGAGCTATGACTGCACCGTTCTTCACTTACGTGTTGCATGTAATTAACGCAACATTTATAGTATCAGAACATTCGATATTTCCCTCCTGGTACAAATCCCTGTAAAACACTGTTGTCTTTATGTAAGTATGGGTATCTTCCTAACCCAATCAATGTTTTTATTTGCTTTAAGTACAAATAACTCAACCAGCGAGCAGTATCCGGTCTACTTCTAATGACAGGTCGATCAAGTGCCGATGACAGGTAAATTAGAAGCCCTGTCTGAATGAGGCATCAGGCACCTGGGGATGACCGACGGCCCGGTGCCGGCCGCCTGCAGAGGGCGCTGTGAGGAAATATGTTAACGGCTGTAGCAACTTTACGGGAAAGTTAACCCAGTTGGAGGGGAAAGTTTAATGTTCACTTGTATTATTGCATTTATTATGAGGTGCTCTTCAAAGTTTTAATTCGATTGGTATTGGAGAAAACGAATGGCATGGACTGGATATCTTTCACACTTTACCATTGCACAAATATTTGTGATCATGAGGCGACCCTCATTTATTATGTCAAATATGAACTATCATTTTGGTCTGATACCAGAATTCATCATTATATA
>SDVV010008762.1:6043-17052 GCA_016164225.1 Gammarus roeselii | reverse complement strand
GGGCTTTGCAGAAAGTTGCCAGGCGATTATTAAGTAAAATCATCTTGCTTAACTTGTATCCACCTTGGTTCGGATGGGGCAGGATGCCAGTGACATGGTGGTTCGCGTGTGAAGGTTTGATGTTGTTCAGCATGGTTTCATACCTTTTTATGTCGATTCCGTCTGCGACACGTCTATAGCTCCGACTTGTATTATAATTCGCTTAGATGAGTGAATCCTTTCCTTTGCGATTATGCCTTCGACCTCGTCGATTTTCAAATCAGCTTTGCCGAGTATCTTCAGTTGAATTCTCCCTTTTTGCTGATTTGATTTGAGGGATGTGACATTGTAATCACCAATCACAATAATTTCCTCTGTATTCTGAGAGTCCATTTCATCGGGCAATACATCGAATCGGTTACGTGTGTTGGGTCGGAAGTGGTGAGATTGTGGCCCGACGTGGGTTGAATTGTCACAGCGTGGCTGCCTCCTACTAACTGCAGTTGAGTACAGTGCCTCGCTATCTTTGACTGAGTTTTCGATCGGTTTAATACGATCGTTTATCTCAGCGTCTAGAGCCGAAAGCTTCTTGGCGAGTTCAGAATCTAGGTGCACTTGGAGTTCTTTCACTTGATTTAGGGTGGCCTCGACAGTTTCTTTGACTGCTGATAATTTGCTGCTTATCAGATCTTTAAATTCGTGAAATTGTTTCAGCACGTTTTCCAATTTTAATTCATTTAATTCAACAGTTATCAATCGGGTATCCGTATTGACTGTCTCTGTTATGGATAAGCCATTTGATGAGACTGTCTCTGTTTTGGATAAGTCATCGGAGGCGTGACTGATTTGTGCTTTCAGTTGTTTGATTTCCTCTTGCGCTTGGCAAAATTAACAGCGCAATGTCTTGCAATCTTCATTTGAGGGACTGCTACGCTATGTCCTAGAAGAGCAAGGAGAACTTTGGCAATCCATTAGTTAGGGGGCGTCCGAAGTGTGGCAGATGCCACATTCTAGCTTAGCCTGAACCACCTTAGACTGTTATAGAATTTTCCGTCGGGAAAATGGACCGTTAATTTGAGTTCTATTTTTTGTAATTTCTTGTAGAGATCAGATATGAATACAGGACTATAATTATATGCAGGATGCGACGATTCGAAAACAGAATTAAAACAGGAATAATACAAAGGAGACTCGGATGCGCGTATCGTCGGATACGCGTTAGCGCAAGGTTACTTCCTATTGCGGGATATGGGTTGCATGAATGCAAAGCTAGACTAACTTGAAGCTGCTCTCATCTGCTTCTCAATAAAGGAATGATATCATGATTTGTCGGTATCTGTAATAAATTTCCTCAAGCCTTACCTGCCTCATGCGCGCTTCTTCAGCAAAATGGTGCTAGCAGCACGGTCCCGGTGCTTATCCATCAAGCCTAGCGCTCTCAACAGTTCTTACCGCCTTCTTCTCAGCACTGACGCAACGATTCCTTCCTCCACTACCACCGTGTGTGCTGCCTCCACCGGAGTCCCTCCTGTATATGGACGCATCGAACGAAGCGTGGGGGTCCGTATGCTGCAGCGCCCAGCAGTTGTTTCAGCCACTGGTCGCCATTGGAACGCAATCTTCATATCACATCGTACATGCGCTGCGGGCACGAGCTCATTGGCACCACACTACAGTCCGCGTGTTGTCAGACAACATAGCGGCGGTAGCCATGGTGAATCACTTGGGTTCCAGCAAGGCCTCGGCGTTGCAGAAGTTCGGAGCACAGCTCCTCAAGATCCTCCAGCGCCGTCACCTCTTTCTTCTCGCGACCTACCTTCCTGGATCGCAGAAAGTCTAGACCGATCAGCTCTCACGCCTCCTACCTGTAGAAACCGAATGGACGCTGACGCCTCAATGTTCCGCCCGCCTCTCTACCCTGCGCGGGACCATGCAAATAGACTTCTTCGCGCATCCGGGAAATATACCTGTTCCCTCCATACCACCTGATCCTCAAAGTGCTTCACAAGCTCGAGAACTGCAAAGGGACCTCTTCGCGCATCCAGGAAATATACCTGTTCCCTCTATACAACCTGATCCTCCGGGTGCTCCACAAGCTCGAGGCATACCCCTACAGCGGCGTCCTTGTGGTGTCTGACCACCCCAACGCACTGTGTTGGCCCAAGGTCGTCGCGTCCTTCCACAAAATTTTGCTCGCTCTCGACGTGTCCCAGCGCGTCGAAGGCAGGGAGGTTCCTCTAACATTACTACCCTCCTCGCGTATCTCGCATTAATTTTTTAAAAACGGTGCTAACGATCAAATACAATAGATCGATTGCAGACACCCAACGCTAATACCAAAGCGTCCGGACTAGTTTTTTAAGCGTGGCTGCGCGCCACGACGGTGCAGTCCATCAGCCAGTCCACCCTCTTAACGTTCCTGCACTATGCCAGCAAGCAGAAGCAACTCAATCCTCGTACAGTTTTGGTTTATAGAAATGCGCTTCATTTGCCTTTCTTTCATGGGTTTGGCGTCACGACCCAAGAGGCAATCTTTAAGGAACTGGCATGGGCCCAGTTTCACGAGAACCCACCGCAGAAGCGTTTCGTGCCGCAGTGGAAGTTTGAGCCGGTTCTCGACATGCTCGCCTCTCCTCGCTTCAATACTCAGACGACATTAGTATTGGCGTTCTTTCAGAAGGCTCTGTTTCTCGTCGCTCCCGCAGCAGGAAACAAAGTCTATGAGATTGCAGCCACGTCACGCACGGGATTACATTTCTCCAAGAACCCTCCACGCGATCTCAAACCGATCGCTGACAAGTCCTTCTACAAGAACCACGCTCGTAACCACACGCCACCGCTCCTCTCTATCGCCCCACTACTATCAGATGGTCGAGCACAGGACCAGTGCCCCATGGCTGCACTCAAGGCCTAGGTAGCACGGTGTTCGTCAAACAATGACTATTTGTTCGTCTATCCTACCTCAGGCAAACCACTTGATGCGTCATCGGTTGGGCATTACATCTGCTCCCTTATCAATGATGCAATACCGAATGCTTTTCCTAAAAAGCTCACGACGTCAGAAAAGTATACCTCCTCTATCGCTTGAAAGCGTGGGGTCCACTTTCCAGACATCATCTCCAAGGAGTTCTGGAAGCCGCCCCACGTGTTCATACACAAGTACCTATGTACAGTGGGAACTAAGTAGATAGTCCCTCTCGTTTCAAAAGTTTGTGACATTACGCTAGCTAATGCCAGAAACTTTGGTACATATTATAGGGTACATGTATAGATTATCATACCATATCGTTAGGAAGTACTCAATGCTACGGATTCAAGATTAGGATTACGTCAGATTACTCAGTAGATTTACCTTATCCGACTCGGTGTACTGCAAGCTATGCTACACATTTTAGATATTTCCATATTTAGGATTCTATTGCCACTACCTAGCTGTTCATCCACTCTCATACTAGAAGGCAGTATGTATTGAGGTACATAATTACTAATTGGGTGCTCATACTCGAGGACCGCATATTATTAGCCCGCCATGAGCTAGTATATTGGCTGTGTTGGTCACCAAGCAATACTTGTATTGGCCTATAAAACAGTCATTACCCTCGTTTATTCAAATGTGTTGTCATTCCTTACACGCCAAGCGCTTCTTTGGGAACACTTAGTTCAAGATGCAGCTGATCCATCCAATTTTAGTGCTCTTCTGGCATAGGCCAGCTTGCTCTACGCGATAGTATTTTCTATGCGAATACTATGGCTGTTACGGAATATAAGAGAATATAACTTTTGTTATCTCGATTCCCTCAATAAGAAGCTATTTATCTGTAATGTAGTAAGAGGCATAGAGGGCCTCCTCCTTCCATTGCTCTCTTAAAAAAGTTTCTCAACAGGTAGCCACTTTTACCAGCCCTCAATGAATGCCGGGGTAAGGTAGACCTCTCTTATATAGTGTAGGGGAAGGAAGGGGGTTCAGCCGGCTTCGGCTACCGGGCGATCCCTCCGCCATTTTGTATCGAAAAGACAACTATGACCGAGCAGCCATGTTTGGTCAGAACCTAAAAACTCAGGGATAGTCGAGAAACTTGCAAGTTTCGAAATTCCCAATTAATGTTGAAAGACATAAAGGTCTCAAGCTGTCGAAAACGACTTCCGATGAAGGTTATCAAAATTCTCTCTCAAATACGTCTCTGTAATGTTTTCTCATCAAGATTCATTCGAATAAAAAGCAGAAGCGCTGTACTAACACTACGGCTCTTACTGCATTACAGAGATAAAGCTTTTATGGAGAGAATCAAGATAACGAAAGTTATAGTTTATGTAAACTCTGTTCATATTATTTCAAGACAAATTTCTGCTTATTCAATTCTAATACTTACCTTAATGCTGAAAAAATGTAAACACGCAATCTATCATACTTCAATATTTCAACTGGGCTCAAGTGTATTATTTAGAAACAATACCCCAATGTTAGAGGCGGCTCATCTCTTTTTGCACCACAGAAAAGAAAAGGGGAGGTGTGAACATAAGCTGAACGGGGAACGAGTGGAGGAATTATATTATACATTGATAGTGCAACAAAAACTTGTTTACACACAGAACTAAAATTTGGTGGTTAACGAGGACGCCACGCGTAGGTGGATGAACTTAGGATATCCCAGAGATGGTGGTTTATTGCAACATCTTTAAAAGACTAAACTCGATTAAAAACCAATGGGTTGATCTGCGCCCAAAATTTCGTCGCGTACTAAAGTTCGCCAAAAATCTCTCTTCAAAGTGATCGAAACTTTGAATATAATAGTGGATATGGCAGGCTTGGTTCTCATCAGTGTAGGGCAAAATATAGAAGAGGCATTTTGCATCACTTCATCTAATATCTGCTAAGAAGTTTTAGACATAATACTCAAATACGGACGTACCGGTCCTAGCTCTCTTAACAGCCTAGTTGCGCTCTTTCTTGCAACCTTTTTCTACGACCCTTTCTTTTTCTTCATTTAATTCTTGCTGTTCTCATGCGTGAAATTTCCTACACCTAGTGTAGATCTCGTGCATTGGATCCACGTTTGCTGTCTCTTCTTCATCTTCACCCTCAGCAGGTATTGGAGCGCGTAGCCCGGCACCTAAAGGACTACTGCGAATACCTGAGGCTCTGAAGCAGGGTAGGTAGTGTGTTTATCCTCCTTACTACCACCCGGGGAGTGCTGGGATCATATGGCCTCAGCACCTTGGAGTTCCTGGACCTCCTGTGGCTAGGACTTTGACTAGGCGCAGTGGTAAACCTAAGTTGAACATTTGAAGAAGAAACAACAGACAAACTTTATGCAACACTGTTTGCTGGTTTAACATTCGGCGCCTGAAGGACGATGGCTCCAGCGGGCTAGAAAGCCTCGTCAGTCTAATTTAATCTATTGTTATCGTAGATATGGCATCCACCATGCGTTTTATCGTATTTATGGAAGCGGCAGATTGTTATCGTGCCTACCGCAGCCGACACGTCTGTTATCGTACCTATGGCGGCCGCCATGACGTGGTTGGCGTGACAGTGCAGCAGCAGCATGAGCAGCACCAGCATCGTGGCTAACGGCTCAGTGTAGTAGAGGGAGTAGAACCAGAAGAGGGGCGGCAGCAGCACCAGCGACACCGATCCCGCCAGGCACCACCACTCGCTGCTCTGCAACACCAAATTAGATTATATTTGTGTGACTGAGATTTCTAGCGAGATAGTCAATGTCCTATGTTAACCGAACTCAAATCAGTGCCTAGCGATGTAATAAGTTCTTCTCAGTCTCTGAGTTTGATACGGTTTCTGCTCATAGAGCTCTTCAACACCAGTTGTTGTTCTTGTTGCTTAGCCATAGCTCCTACTGGGGTGGGAAAGTCACCGCCGTCGCGCAGCCCGAAAGGCCGGATGCGCACCGACTAGTGTATGTTGGGTTGGAGCGTTGTGCGGTGCTCTGACCTTAGCCTCGACAGGTGAACCCAGTCACTCCTGGCCCTCCTGAACTCCTCACGTCCACCTCTGGTGGGCGACTTTTCGGACCTTGTTGACTATATGGTCGGCTAGTGCAAGAGCTGTGAAATGAGTATGTATCTGTTTACCCCTAGATGTGTTGTCTGTAGGTTTGGGGATGGTGGTGTAAAGGGAGCCGAAGTGTGCCACCGGTGTATTATGCATATTTCGGTAGGTTAGACATAAGTTCAGTAAGTGTTTTACAAGTGTTGGAAGATAACAACAGGCCTAGTGGCCCAAACTAGGTTCCCTTTTGGTAGCAAGAGGAATAGTTCCAAAGTAGAACGTCTGAGAGAGCTTCATGTGACATTTCTGTTTCTTAAAACATCAAGGAAGGGGATGGTTTAGCTATTTATTAGCAATTCATGTAGAACTTATCGAGTAACGACCTAAATGTTTTGATTGTATTGCTGTTTACAACGTCCGCTGGAGATTTGTTCCATTCTTTGACAACTCGATATGTGGAGAAATTGCGCGTGATGTCGAGTGAGAAATGATTCCCGACGATTTTGTATCCATTGTTCGTAGTCACTCAGTTTGTATCTTGAGTAAACAGGCTCACTCGGTCGACGTTTTCCTTACCCTTCATAATCTTCCACACTTCAATCATCTCGCCCCTGACTCGACGTTTCCCTAGCAAATGATGATTGAGTTCACGTAGCCTGTCTTTGTACGATTTATTCTGCAGCAAGGGGATGAGTTTGGTAGCTCTACGTTGAACCTTCTCTAATTTAATAACGTATTTTCTAAGAAATGGAGACTAGAATTGAATGGCATACTCGAGATGCGGTCTAACAAATGCATAAAATAACTTGAGCATACTGTGTTGGTTTTTGTACGAGATAGTGCAAGATATCATACCTAGCATTTTGTTGCTTTTCTTGACAGCATTGTTACATTGCTTGCTGTTTTGCAAGTCGTTGCTAATGATGACACCTAAATCTCTCTCTTCCGTGATAGGAATGAGTTTCTTTCCGGACATGAATATTCATGTTTGAGGTTAAGAGGACAAACGTGCATAACTTTACATTTGCCACTTTTCTGCAAAACCAACAATTTTGTTCAAGTCTAGTTGGATCTGCTGACACTTTTGTTCAGTTTGCACTTTTCCTCCGATCTTAGTATCATCTGCAAACTTGCTAATGTTTGAGAGTACATTGCTATCATGATCGTTAGTGAATATAATGAAGAGAACAGGACCTAACACGGAACCTTGAGGCACGTCGCTTGTAACATTACCCCAGGGAGATGAAGCTTCATTACGTACAACTCGTTGCCGTCTGCCCATAAGCTAGCATTTTATCCAGTTGTTCAGCTTGCCTTGAATACCGATGCTGAGCAATTTACTAACTAGGCGCTCGTGGGGGACTTTATTAAAGGCTTTTTGAAAGTCAAGGTAAATATATCAATTGGAGATTTGGTGTCTTGGATTTAAATTACATTTTTGAAAAATTGTAGCAGGTTCGTGAGACAGGAACGTTTATGTCTAAAGCCATCCTGAGAGTTGCCAATCAATTTCTTTGATTCTAATCACTCTGTAATTTTATCCGTCATAATACTTTCAATCAATTTGCCAATGACTGAGGTGAGACTAATAGGACGGTAATTGCTGGGACACTTCTTGTCTCCTTTTTTTGAAGATTTGGGAACATTGGCCTTTTTCTACTTAGAGGGTCAGGTGCCATTTGAGAGAGATTGGATGAAGACGTTTGATATATGTTCTGTGATTTCGTTTCTAGCCTCTTTCAGAATTCTGGGATGAACTTGGTCCGGACCTGGAGATTTTGTGACTTTCAATTTATCTATATATTTAATAACTTCAGCGGACGGAAAGTTCACTGTGCTGAGGGCTTCAATTTGTCTTTCCACTATGATATCCTCAGGATTAGGAATATCCTGCTTCTCTAACGTAAATACAGAACAAAAGTATTCATAAAGTAGGACACTCATTTTGGTGTTGACTGTTTCTAGCTCACCAACATCATTCTCGAGAGGACCAATTGCAGATCTTGAAATTTTTTGCTCGAAATATAACTGAAAAATTGTTTCGGATTTGATCTGTCATTGGTGGCAATTTCATTTTCCCAGTCTTTCTTCTTTCGTTTCATGACCCTCTTTAGACCTCTTCTGCTGATGTTGTATTCATTTTTTTCAACGAAGTCATGTGGATGTTTCTATTTTATCGAGTGCTTTGCTTTCTTTCATGACTGAAGGCGCTGCAATTCTTCTTTCCAGTACTTAGGCTGATTGACTGCTGTTCGTCTGTTTTTGCGCGGGATATGTTCATATTCAATATTTTTAAGTACAGATACACTAGGCCGCATCCCCCAGAAAGAGGGGTGGCCGACGGCTAAGCGAACCTCACACCCTCTTACAATCACACTCACATAACTTAGCCCTTTGTGCTAAAGGGTCCGGCCGGTACGTCCGCAACATACACTCAGGGTCACGAGTGCAGTCCGAGGATCCGTCTTCAGCAGCAGGGCTCGACAGTTTTCACTGGTTTACCCCCGCCGCGTCATAATGGCCGGGCCCCCCCCCACCCACGACCGTCCCGACAGCGGGATGCCCTTGGCATCCCAAGGGCATCCCGCTGAGCACATCAGAGCAGCGTCAAAATCAACCATTCACAACCATTCTCCACTCACGTATGTTCATTGCACGCTCTTTCGCCACCTCCACATTCATGTCTCTCCTTCCTAACGCCTGCTTCACACCATCCATCCACCCAAACTTCGGTCTACCACTAGGCCTGCGACCACACGCCTCTGCATTCATCACCCTTTTCACCAATCTCCCTTCATCCATCCTCAATATGTGCCCGAACCATCTCAGAACACGCGAATCCACTCTGTATTCCAACTTCTTCACCATCCCTGTTCTGATTCGAACCACGACGTTGGTGATCCGGTCTCTCAGCGTCACTCCAGCCATGCTCCTCAAACATTTCATCTCGAAAACATTCAACCTTCTTCTCTCCTCTGCTCTCACCCCTCAAGTCTCAGCTCCGTAGAGCACAGTTGGGATAACAACACTCTCATACAGCCCTCTCTTAGCTTCCATCCCCATCGTCCTACAGTTCATTACACTCTTTAGTGCACCCAACACTTAACATCCCTCCATCACTCGCGCCTTCACTTCAGTTTCCACTAGTACAGTTATCTCTACATGAGAGCCCAGATACTTAAAACACAACTTCCTCCAAGGGCACTCCATTTAGGGTGACACTAATTTTGCTCGCATCGACAGTCCTCGAGCATCTCATTACTGTACTCCTACCCACGTTCACTCAAAGCTTCCTCCTTTCACACACTCAACCAAACTCAGACACTAGCCTACAGAGCTTCTTCTCTGAATTTGCAACCAGGGCCGTATCATCTGCAAATAGCAACTGGTTCAACTGCCAACTCCGCTTATTCGCTTCCAACAGTTCCAAGCCAAGACCCAGCACACTCGCGTTCACCTCCCTGACCATTCCATCCATATAGAGGTTGAACAGCCAGGGAGACATCACGCAGCCTTGTCTCAGTCCCACTTTCACTGTGAACCAATCACTAACCTCGCTTCCCACTTTGACACATGATCGGCTGCCAGCATAGAAACTCGGCACCGCTTTCAACAGATGTTTGCCCTCTCCAAACAAACGCAACACCCTCCATAGCGCTTCCCTGTCAATCCAGTCGTATGCCTTCTCCAGATCCATGAAGGTCCAGAACACGTCCTTTCCTTTGGCAAGGTACTTCTCACAGACCTGTCTCACTGCAAAAATCTGATCGGTACACCCTCTACCAGTCCTAAAGCCACACTGTTCCTCTCCAATTGCGCAATCCGTACAGCCTCTAATCCTTTTGATCAGCACTCTCCCGTACAACTTACCAACCACACATAACAGACTGATGCCTCTCGAGTTGCAGCATTCATTTTCATCTCCTTTGCCCTTATATAGCGGAACAATGCAGGCACTGCGCCACTCAATCGGTACTATGCCTGCCACAAAACACAAGTTCAGTAACCTTACCAACTATTCGACAATTGTTACTTCACCCTTGCCTGCTTTCATCACGTCCACCGCCTCCTGCACCTCTTCCCTGGTAATGTCCTCCACAAGTCTTTCTACCAAAACTGGCATCCGAACACCACCACACACAGCAACAATGTCAGCTTCTCTGTCATCCTCGACATTCAACAACTCATCAAAAAACTCGGCCCACCTCTTTCCTTTCGTACATCACCATTTTGCATCAACAACTGGCATTTTCATCTTTAACCACTTCCTCTTTTCCGGTCTCTCACTTTCTCACCCTCTTCACCTCTTTCCAGAACATCTTTTTGTTCTCCTCAAAATTCTGGCACAACCGTCTGCCCCACCTGGCATCAGCGTCCCTTTTGGCTCATTTCACCACCCGCTCCGCTTCAGCTCGCTTCTCCTCTCTTTGTAGCTTTCAAAAGCCACCACCAACTTCTTCTACAACCACTCCTCAAACGCTCCTCTTTTCCGTGCCACCGCCAGTTTGACCTCTTCGTTCCACCACTCGCAACCTTTCCATCTGCACCCGCCCACACGGCGCGAACCACACGCCTTCGCACATATCAGCAACGCATCCCTTAACGCCTCCCATTCTTATTCCACATCTCTCAGATCCTGTCCTCTCACGTTGTTATATTCTTCCCTCAACGCTTGCTGGAACTCCTTGGCTCCACTTCTCACTTTCAGTCCACCCACTTTCAATACCTTTCTTCCTCCTCCCACTCGTTTGTTGCCCTTCCACTTCTGCTCCACTCTTAATCTACCTTCCACCAGCAGATGGTCAGACACTCCTCCACCCTTCCCTCTCAACACCCGCACATCCAACAGCCTCCCCACCCCTCTTCTCGATATCAGCACAATATCCATCAGTGCTCTCTCCCCCACTGCACCATGGGCCATCCTCACCCATGTGTACTTGTGGATATCTCGCTTCTTGAACTAACTGTTCCCGACCACTAACTCCTGCTCCATACACAGACCTATCAGGTTTTCTCCACTGTC
>SDVV010008761.1:0-17053 GCA_016164225.1 Gammarus roeselii | reverse complement strand
AATTCTGGCACAACCGTCTGCCCCACCTGGCATCAGCGTCCCTTTTGGCTCTCCTCACCACCCGCTTCACCTCTTTTCTCCTCTCTTTGTAGCTTTCAGAAGCCACCTCCGACTTCACATGCAACCACTCCTCAAACGCTTCTCTTTTCCGTGCCACCACCAGTTTGACCTCCTCATTCCACCACTCGCAGCCTTTCCTCCTGCACCCGCTCACACGGCGCGCACCACACACCTTCTTCGCACATCTCAGCAACGCATCCCTTAACGTCTCCCATTCTTCCTCCACATCTCTCAGGTCCTGTCCTCTCACGTTGTCATATTCTTCCTTCAACGCCTGCTGGAACTCCTCGGCTCTACTTTTCACATTCAGTCCAGTCACTTTCTCTACCTCTCTTCCTCCTCCCACTCGTTTGTTGCCTTTCCACCTCTGCTCCACTCTTAATCTGCCTTCCACCAGCAGATGGTCCGAATGCGGAGGCGAGGGGTCGCAGGCCTAGAGGTAGACCGAAGTTTGGGTGGATGGATGGTCTGAAGCAGGCGTTGGGAAGAAGAGACATGAATGTGGAGGTGGCAAGAGAGCGTGCAATGAACAGGCGTGAGTGGAGAATGGTTGTGAATGGTTGAGTTTGACGCTGCTCTGATGTGCTTTCCCGCCTTTGGCATCCCGCTGTCGGGATGGTCGTGGGTGGGGGGGGCCCGGCCATTATGACGCGGCGGGGGTACCCTTTAGCACAAAAGGGCTAAGTTGTGTGAGTGTGAGCATATGAGGGTGTGAGGTGCGCCTTGCCGTCGGCCACCTTCCTTTCTGGGGGATGCGGCCAGGTGTCTGTATCTGTATGGTTTAGCATTGTATACAGAAACAAACACTATGCCGCATACCCCAGAAAGGGGGGTGGCCGACGGCAAGACGCACCCCACACCCTCATACGCTCACACTCACACAACTTAGCCCTTTTGTGCTAAAGGGTCCGGCCGGTACCCCCTCAACATACACTCTGGGTCACGAGCGCAGTCTGAGGATCCGTCGTCAGCAGCAGGTCAAAACAGTTTTTACTGGTCTACCCCCGCCGCGTCATAATAGCCGCGCCCCCCCACACACGACCATCCCGACAGCGGGATGCCAAGGGCGGGAAAGCACATCAGAGCAGCGTCAAAATCAACCATTCACAACCATTCTCCACTCACGCCTGTTCATTGCACGCTCTCTCGCCACCTCCACATTTATGTCTCCATTTACCAACGCCTGCTTCACCCCATCCATCCACCGAAACTTCGGTCTACCTTAAGGCCTGCGACCACTTGCCTCCGCATTCATCACCCTTTTCACCAATCTCCCTTCGTCCATCTTCTCCATGTGCCCGAACCATCTCAGAACACGCGAATCCACTCTGCCCTCCAACTTCTTCGCCATCCCTGTTCTGTTTCGAACCACGTCGTTGCTGATTCGGTCTCTCTGCGTTACTCCAGCCATGCTCCTCAAACATTTCATCTCGAAAACATTCAACCTTCTTCTCTTCTCTGCTCTCACCCCCCCAAGCCTCAGCTCCGTAGAGCACAGTTGGGACAAGAACACCCTCATACAGCCCTTTCTTTGCTTCCATCCCCAATGTCCTACAGCTCATTACACTCTTTAGTGCACCCAACACTTCACATCCCAACACTTTACAGTTATCTCCACATGGGAGCCCAGATACTTAGAACATTGTGCTTCTGCTTTTTATTCGAATGAATCATGAAGAGAAACATTACAGAGACATATATACGAGAGAATCTTGATAACATTCGTTGAATGTGGTTTTGGACCGATTTAGATATTTGTGTCTTTTAACCTTACTCGGGAATTTCTAAACTTTTCAGTTCCTCGACTGTCCCTGAGACTTTAGGTAAAAATCTGGCTAAATGTCTGCTAGGTACAGCGTGGCGCGTCTCCTGCACTTGGGGATCTAAATGTCTTCTGGATACAGCGGCGTCTTCTGCCTACCGCTGTCTCGGCCGGACGAAACCTCCATCTCACTCCCTACCTATATAAGCGACATCCGCCAAGCTTCGTCATTCATGAGGGCTAGCGAAGCTGCTTCCCGTAAGGAGTTTATTGTTAAGATGGCAGGGGGAAGAGGAGGCCCCATAAGGCTCTTACGACGTTACAGAAAAATAGCTTTTCATCGAGATAAGCGGGATAACAAAAGTTATTTTCTCTTCCACTTCATAAGAGTCACATGGTTTAGCATAGAAAATACAGTCATGTAGCGCAAGCTGGCCGATGCCAGCAGAGCACAGAAGTTGGATGGATCGGCTGCATCTTAAGCTGGGTGTTCCCAAAGAAGCGCTTGCCGTGTAAGGGAATGACAACACATTAGTATAAATGGTGGTAATGACTGTAACCATAGGCAAAGCCAAGTAATGCTTGGTGCCTACGACAGCCAATATATTCGATCATAGCGGCCAAACCATATGCGGGCCTAGCGTATGAGCATTTAAATAGTAATTATGCACATCAATATACACCGCCTTCAAGTATGAGTGTTAATGAACAGCCAGATGGTGGCAGTAGAATCCTCAATATTGAAGTATCTACCATGTGTATCATAGCTAATATGGTAACCTTGCCGTACAGTCAGTCGAATAAAGTAAATATATAATGAGTAAAAACCAACGTAATCCTCATCCTGAAGCCGTTGCGTTGAGTTTCATAACGATCAATACACTTATCCTATAATACGTGCCAAAGTTTCGGGCATTAGCTAGCGTAATGTCACAAGCCCATGACACGAGAGGGACTATCCACCTGGTTGTCAGTGAGACGCAAGGTTGGTTAGGGCTCCCCACTGCAACTAGATACTTGTGTTCGAACACGTGGGGCGACTTCCAGAACTCTTTGGATATGAAGTCTTGGAGAGGGACCCTACGCGTTCAAGCGAGAGGGCAGATTTTCTGGCGTTGTGAGCTTTACTGAAGGCATGCGGTGAGGCTTCATTGATAAATGAGCAGATGTAATGCCCCACCGATGATGTCTTGAGTGGTTTGCCTGAAGTAGGATGGACGAGCAACAAGTCATTGTTCGACGGACATTGGGCTACGTAAGCGTTGAGTATGGTCATAGGGCCCAGGCTGTGTGCCCGGCCATCCGGCAACAGTGAGGCGATAGAGATGAGCGGTGACGTGTGGGTGAGGATCTGGTTCTAGTACTGGAACTTGTCAGCGGTCAGCACGAGCGCGCATGGAGGGTTCTTGGAGGAATGTATTCCCGTGCGTGCCGTTGCTGCGATCTCAGAGACTTTGTTTCCTGCTGCGAGAGCGACGAGCAACAGAGTTTTCTGAAAGAGCGCCAATACTGACGCTGTCTGAGTAGGGAAGCGAGGGGAGGCGGCTTGTCAAGAACCGGCTCCAGCTTCCACTGCGGCACGAAACGTCTTTGTGGTGGGTTCCCGCGAAACTGGGTCTTTGCCAGTTCCTTGAAGATCGCCTTGCGGGTCGTGTCGCCAAACACATGAAAGAGAGGCAAATGAAGTGCCTTCCTGTAAGCCAAAACTGCACTAGGAACGAGCTGCTTCTACTTGCGTAGTGCAGGAACAGGAAGGAGGTGGACTGGTTGATGAAGCACCTTCGTGGCACGAAGCCCCGCTTTGGAAACGAGTCCAGCAGTTATTTGGTATTGGCATTGTGTGGGCTGCCTGTGCGTGTTGACCAGGGTGTCTGCAAGCGATCTATTGTATTCGATGGTGAGCCCCATTTTGAAAAACTTGATGAGAGATAACTCGAGAAGAGTAGTGATGTTAGAGGCACCTCCCTGCCTTCAACATAGTGCGTTGGAGTGGTCGGGCACCAAGAGGACGCCGCTGTAGCGGTACGTGTCGAGCTTGTGGGGCACCTGGTGGATCAGGTTGTATGGACGGAACAGGTATATTTCCCTTTACCGAGTCCAGTCGCATTGGAGGGAAATCACGAAAAATGCTCGTGGGTGATGAAACGGAGCTGCAAAAAGTGGGAAGTTGTGGTTCCCCGGATGCGCGAAGAGGTCTGTTTGCTCAGTCCCGCGCAGGGCCGAGAGGAGGGAGAGGCCTTGAAGCGTCCGCGTCTATTCCTTTTCGACAGGTAGGAGGCGTGAGAGCTGATCGGCGCAGACGTTCTGCGATCCTGGAAGGTAGATCGCGAGAAGCAAGAGGTGACGGCGCTGGAGGATCTTAGGAGCGGTGCTCCGAACTTCTGCCACGCCGAAGCCTTGCTGGAGCCCAAGTGGCTCACCATGGTTACCCCCGCCCTGTTGTCTGACAACACGCGGATTGTGTTGCGGTGCCAATGAGCTTGTGTCCGCAGCGCTTGTACGATGACCGGGGATTCCTTCGACGTAACATGGAGACAACATCCCACTGGCGACCAACGGCCATAAGACTGCTGGTCGCTGCAGCATACAGCCCCCGCACGTCGCCTGATGCGTCCGTCCACAGGAGGTGCTTCAGTGGAGGCATTACAAACAAGGCGTGGAAGTGAAGGAAAGCCTTGCTGCTCCAGTGCTGTACCGCGCGGCGGTAGGAATTTTTGAGATGGCTGGTCTTGCTGGATATGCGCAGGGATCGTGTTGCGAGCACCACTACGTTGAGGAAGTGGTGAGCATGGCGTAGGTAAGGTGTTCGTTCATACATACGACCGGGGGATATCTGATGCTGTCGAAGCAAGAGAGTTCTGCGGGGAAGTATCCCTTTGGCCATGTTCCTGCGGCGGCGGTCGTTGTATTAATCTGGCCACGGCTGAGAACCTCACCCCGTCCCTGCTGATCACCGACTCCTCCTTCCACTCTATGTCGCATACAAAACGGCGGCGAGCGGCAACAAGATGGCCGCCAGCCAGCTCCAAAGCCAGCGACTGCACGACCAATCAGCAGCAACCACAGCCGCCGCCACCTAACACCATCAGCCAGTCATGACCGGCAGCCAGCCAGCCAACAATCTCCCTCCATCTTTTACAAAACGAACGGCACGAACAAAAACACAAAACCCGCCACCGCAATCCTGAGCACATCAGCGTTTCCACACTTGATGGCACTTATTGTTCACAATATATACACTTTCAAGGTATAAAAATATGAAACTATGTGAATAAACATCTTTACACAAATTCAAACGAGGAACAAACGTATTTACAGGAACACCAAACGAAGGACTTAAATTGTCCTATTTTCATGGACGATTGATAGGAGCAGACTAGCATCTGCCCCTCGCTTTGTTAGAGCGTTAGCCAATTGTTTGGCCGATTTAACCCAAGACACTGTGATGTCTCTTTTTTTCGATCATGTCACGCAGAACTGCTATGTTGATCCGCAAATGCTTGCCATCAACATTTCTCGTCGAGTGTAGTGTTTCTGCGAGGGACTTGTTATAAACAAAGTATTTTACAAAAGGTCGATAACTACCAATGTTCAACAGCTCGCTGACCATATTAGCAAAAAAAATATTCCGGACTCGGCGGCATCCAGCAGAGCAAGAGTCTCGGCAGCCAGTGTGGACTTGACCCCTCTACGAACATTCCTAGACTGCCAGGACACCAAACACTTGCACCCGCGATGATCAGCCAAAAAGACAACATACTCTCCTTGTGAGCCACCTCCTTGAAGATTGCCAAACAGGCATCGCAGTAGCACTTTATGTTTAGCTGCTCGGGTTCTTCTAGTCCAAAGAATCTCATCCTTACTGGAAGTTGCTTGATTCGCTTCAACACCTTATTGGCACGCAAAACTTCCTCAAATGCAATATCAGGACGAGTTTGTGTGGCCAGCCAATTCAACTATCCAAGAAGTGATCGAAACTTGTCAGATTCCCCCTTCTCCAAATGACTGGACCGTTGAGCAGATCTATGCTTGCTGAGCTCGACCTCTTCCAAACTCTCTGCGTAGTCAACATGATTGAGTCATGGAAAAAAAATTCTTGTGACAAATGAACTCCAATGTACCTGAAGGTTGAAGTGTTTGTTGACCCTGTGACAATCTTCTGGCAGAGAGGGATGATGACGGCAGCTTTAAAATCTGTCGTACCGCCCCACAGGATATCATCAACATGGACGCACATTTTGCCAGAAAGTACACCACCATCTATCCAGCAGAACAGTGCTGGGTCCAGCGAACATACAGACATTTGAAGACTTAATAACTCTTGTTTCAACTTTACGTACCATGCTCTAGCAGAATCATTGAGACCATAAATGTTCTTCTTAAGATACCACAGTTGAGCATTTCTGAACTCTTTCGGAGGTTTTACAAATACATCTCTGTCTATATCATTACCTTGCAGAAAAGCAGCCTTGACATCGAAAGTATTGCATTTCCAATGGAATGCAGAAATGAGAACTAGAGCAATACGCAGCGCGTCCTTGGAACAAGTAGGTGAATCTGTTCGCTTTTCAAGTAAACTTTCTCCAAAGCCACGAGCAACTAGACGCGCCTTAGTCACATGACTGTTCTTGATGATCTTTCAGTGATCACCCAGCGTAATGATACTGATCTTTGTCCCGCATCAGGAACTTTCTCGAACACAGAATTCTTTTTCCACTTGTCAATTTCAGAACACTTAGCACGAAATACATCATTGTTAGAACTATTTACTAGAACCTCTTAATCGTCAGGAATAGTTCGCCACTTTTGAACATTGCGAGCCAAGTTAATCCACTCAATATTTCTAGAACTTGTTTTAATATTAAAAGAGTGACCATAAATACCACCAACTTTACCAGCCCGATTTAAAACGGTGCAAGTGTTTTTTTTCTCCGTCGATATCCTAATATTCAATCCTTTGTCCGGCCTTAACAGCAATCATCTTTGGACTGGGTCGCACAAACTTTTCAGCAGATTCACTACTTTCAGGGGTCCGAATGGATGAGCGTGGAGCAACATCAGTGTGCTCCTGAACAGTCTCTTCGTTGTCATCGAATTCCACGGATACGGGCTCTCCATCCGGACATATGCCATTTGACACAGAGTTCTGTGTGCGGGAACACTCAGCCTCTTTGTGGCCAGTACCCGGACTAACATTACTGCAATCATGTCTGTTCTCTGTAGTTGCTCCCTGAAGACGGCAGATGTGAACTCTCACGTAGACGCCGCCATGTCGAACTAGAATCTGCTTGCCATCTCTACCAATGACGACTCCAGGACCCCGCCAGCGATTGTCACAATTCCTTTTGTAGTAGACGTTTACCCAATTTTTAAAATTTTCTGTCATAATGCCGGATCTGGTGTAGAAGAGCTCTTCTAATTTGCTCATTTGACTCGTTGCAAAATAAATCTCTACGCTCAGCATGCATAGCATTGACCTTATCAGCCTCGAGCTGCGAGGCACTCAAGCTTTCCAACTGAGCAGGACTAGAATCACAGACGTTAGGTATTGCTGGATTACTCCTAAACACTAACTGATTAGGAGAGAAGCCATGACTGTTTTGCAATGCGTTACGAGCAGCAACGGCCCAAGCCAATGCTACCTCAACGGAACAGTTTGTATCTTCCATGATGCGTCGTACACTCAAGTCCAGAACACAGTTGAGACGTTCACAGACACCATTACTCCAATGGCTCTCCGCAGCTGTACACATGAGTTTGATCCCGTAGCAGTCCCCCAAGGCGAGCATGCAATCATTGTTAAATTCACCGCAATTGTCACTTAGAAATTTTTGCGCACGATCAAAAATGGTGATCCAAAATACAAAAATTGATTCAACCACAGCAGCTGCTGACTTATTAGGAATAACTGTAGCAACACAATATCTTGTAGCAAGATCAACCAACACTAAAAAATAAACATCTTTCCACGATTATAGGTCCATTGCTACAGTTTCATTAAAAGAAGTAGCCATCGGCATGCTCACCACTGGCCGAGGTCTCTTGTATCGCATGCAAATCTCACAAGCGGCTGTCACCTCATCAACAGCCCTTAATAGAGCCTCGTCTGCTCTATGAGCATCCTTCAGCAAGTTGCGCAATTTCTCAGCGGACGGGTGGGCAAACTACCGGTGCAGCTTCAAAGCTACTCTCCTTGTGTTGGGATCATCAACGGTTAATTATACATCCTCCGCTGCTCTCAGTGTGAGCGGACGAACAATAGGCAACTTGGAGTGACCGAGAGATGTTGTTTCAAGTTGAACATTCGTACCAAAAACCTCAGTACTGTCACTGTTCAGATTGATAATCATTCCGGCTCTTTATATCGACGACTTGCTTAAAAGCAAAGGAATATTACTCTTCACAACATCAGTGCGTATCATAGTGTTTTTCTCAGACAAAACGCAAGGTATGGTGACACACTTTAGAGAAGTCATCCGTCGTCGGTCTCCCAACTTGAATACAGTAGAAGAAGCCTCAGTTTGCATCTTGCTTCTTTCCGAGGCATTGAGTGCATCTAAGTAACAATTAAGCCATTGCTCACCACAAACTGTCTTTGAACAGCCAGAATAAAGTAGAATATGTTCTTTGGTTTCACCAAATAGAACCTCTACTCTATCATCAGAATTAGATTCTGTTGCCATTAGTGTAATTTGAACATCATCTTTATCGCGATACCCACTTTGAGCCGGAGATTTCCTGTAATAGCCTTAAGGACAGAATTTAGCCCAATGCATTCTAGAGCGGCAAACATGGAAGGTGGTGACACGGTCATCAGTTCCTACAGGATTACCGTCACGGCAGCTTCCACGACGGTTGTCTGTATAGCGCCGCCCATTCCCTCCTCGACTGTCGTTGCTGTAGTAAGCTTCTCCTTCAAACACCGGTTCCATCTTGACTACAGTTGCACTTGAGGTCTCCCAGACACCAGTTACACGTTCACTAGACGATATATCAGACGAATCAGATTTGATCTTCATCAAAGAATAATATCTTCAATGTAACACGCATTTCTTCAAATGTCATTTCCGTCGTTGTGGAAAGAGCCAGCTGGAACTGAACGGGGCCCAAATTACAACTTTTTAAAAGCCGGCAAGCTATGACAGCGTCAGGTAACACTACACCAGATTCCTTCAGTTTATAATGTCTTCTGTCAAATTCACTCAGGTACTGATCAATACTACTTTCAGTCTGACGTTGACAATTTTCCAATGCTAAATAGTTATTGAAACACCGCTAATTGTTATCCTGAAGGAACACTCTGTCAAGTTTCAGCAATAAAGTATCGATTCCAGTGTCACTTTCTAATTCTGCCACAGTTCATTCCGACGAAGCTTGCTTTGCTCTACCAGTTAGTGACAGATGAACTGCAATAGCCATCTTCTCCTTCGGTAAATCTGTTGATGAAGTCCACAACTTGATGTCTTTCTTACACTGTTCCTAATCAGCGTAATTTTCCTGAAAGAATGGAGAAGTTTTCATCAGCAAAGAGCTCGCCATCAACCACGCTCTACTACCAACTGTTAATCTGGCCACGGCTGAGAACCTCACCCCGTCACTGCTGATTACCGACTCCTCTCTCCATCCGATGTCGGCCACAAAACGGCAGCGAGCGGCAACAAGATGGCCGCCAGCCAGCTCCAAAGCCGGCGTCTGCACGACCAATCAGCAGCCACCACAGCCGGCGCTACGTAACACCATCAGCCAGTCACGACCGGCAGCCTGCCAGCTAGCCAACAGATGTGCTGTGAGATCTAGGCGATAGGCCCGGCCTCTCCATTGAGTGTTACCACCAGGAAGTCTAACTGCTGGGTGGGTTCTAGAATAGACTTCCCCAGGTATACGTGGCAATTGAGCTTGAGGAGAAAGTCGCAGGTCGTCTGGGTAGTGCGCTGGCAGTGATGTGCCGTCGGTACCTGGAGCAGCCAGTCGTCGATGTAGAAGTAGTAGTAGTTTCTTCTATTTTCCACCGGAGCCCCAACGTGTAGTCACTGAGTGCTCCCCCGTAGGGCACGGTCGATGTAGGAGGCCGCATCTATCCCTTGTTGGTGGAGCAAGCGAAAGAATAGCTTCGCGATCGTTGTAAAGACTTTTGGTCCCAGGTTTAGGCCGAATTGGAGGGCCGAGAAAGGGTTCCGTTGGCTTCGTAGTTTGAATGCCAGTAACTTTTGGAGCCTGGAATGAGTTGTGCCGCGTGGGAAAGCGTCCTTTGTGTCCAACTTGAGAAACCAGAGAGGGGACTTCAGCAACGCTAGTATTCGTTGCAGGTTGGACCCTCGAAACGCGGTTATCGGGATGTATTTGTTGAGTTCTGAGAGGTCGATCAATAGATGATCCCCTCCCGAAGCCTTGGGGACCGCAAAGATAAGAGATGCGAAAGCTGGTTGTTTGGGCCCTGCCGTGACTACGCCTTTGCGCAGGAAGTCTAACACGAGGGAGGGGGTTGAGAACGCTCTCGTGTTGTCGGTGCGAGACAGTGTAATCGAGAGGAGGGGGTCGTGGCGCCCCTCTTAAAAGATGCCTTTGGACAGGCAGCGTTTGACCCAAGGCGTGGCTTCGCGCCCGTGTGCTTGGTGTCTCCTGAGGGCCGCCGGAAGAGCGTTAGTACTTACGGGAAGGGGAGCGGTCCCGCTTTCCACAGTCAACTGAGGACTTGGAGTGGGGGTGGAGCGCTCATACGAACAATGCAGTGACTGCGGGGAACTTGCGTGACATCCGTAAACGAGATCCCCAATGCGAGCAAGAATACCCGTCAGTGACGCGCTGAGGACCTAGCTGCGCAGGGTCTGAGCGACCTGAGCGCGGAGCTAGAGACCCTTCGTACATACTTACTCTGCCGAGATGTGTCGGAAAGAAAATGCGGGCTCGCCCCATGTGGTCTCGAAGCGAGCCTGTGGGGGGATGATCGGTGCGTTAGCAATTCCCTCAGAGCCGATTCTATGGCAGCCTGATGTAAGGCGCGAAGTGCGCATTCGAGCCAGAGTCGAGCTTCTTTTAACTGGGAGGCTCTGTTTCGTTGCTCGATATCAGTTCTTGCACGCCGCAAAGGTAGGGTTGCCTGGAGGCGCTGTCATGGCTGACCTGGATACGTGACCTTTCGAATAACCTGTAGTGCCGTAGGCACTCTGTATGGAGGTCATTGTTGGGCACAATGCGAGCCTGTGACGCGATCATCTAATGACTAGCGATCGCTCGGCTGTCACTGAGGTGGTTTTATGTGACGGTAAATTTTGTGTCGACGAAGTTTGTATTTCAACAAAATCATGTGTCAACAAATTTTGTGTGTCAACGAAATTTTGTGTGCAAAATTTGTGTTGACAAAATGTTTGTGTCAACAAATTTTGTGTGTTGACAAAATATACGTATCAACAAATTTGTTGTGTCGACCATTTTATGTATCCACAAATTTTGTGTCGCCAAAACTTGTGTCAACACAATTGTTGTGTCGACAAAGTTTGTGTTGACAAAATTTGGGTGTCAACAAACTGGTTTGTCTGTTGACAAAATTTTTGTGGCGACAGAATTGTAGTGTCAACAAATTGATGTGTTGACAAATTATGTGTTGACAAAATGTGTGTTTACAAATGTCTGTGTCAACAAACTTCTGTGTCAACAAATTTCCGACAACAAATTTTTGTGTCAACAAATGATGAAATTTCTGTATTGACAAACTATGTGTCAACAAATCTTGTGTTGACAAATCTTGTGTGTCAACGAATTGTGAGTGTCGACAACATTGTCGTGTCAACAAATTTATGTGTTGACCAATTTTTGTGTCAACCAACTTTTGTGTTGACAAATTTGTGTCAACAAGTTATGTGTTGACAATTTTTTGTCAACAAATTTCTGTGTTGACAAATATGCTGTCAACAATTTTTGTGTTGACAAATTTGTCCTGTTGACAAATTCTTGTGTGGACAAATTCTTGTGGCCACAAATTCTTGTGTCCACAAATTACTGGTGTCTGCAAAAACCTTGTGCCAACAAATTCTTGTCGACAAATTCTTGAGTTGGCAAAAATCTTGTGTGGACAAATTTGTGTCAGCAAAATTTATGAGTGGACAAATTATAAGCTGACAAATTTTTGGTGCCAACAATTTTTGTTTGTCAACCAATTTATGTCAACAAATTTTATGTGGCAACAAATTTCTTGCTGACAGCCCCCAAATTTCTGTCTGGACAAATTTATGTTCCAACAAATTTCTGTCTCAACAAATTCCTGTCTTGACAAATTCCTGTCTTGACAAATTCCTGTCTTGACAAATTCCTGTCTCAACAAATTTCTGTTCCAACAAATTTCTGTCTCAATAAATTTCTGTCTAGACAAATTTCTGTCTCGACAAATTTGTGTCGAGACATTTCTGCGTCGACAAATTTCTGCGTCTACAAATTTCTGTCTACAAATTTCCATCTACAAAATTCCATCTACAAAATTTTTGAGTCAACAAATTTTGTGGTGGCAAAAATTTGTGCTGACAAATTTTGTGGAGACAAATTTATGTGTCGACAAATTTATGTCAACAAATTCATGTGTCAACAAATTTATTTGTCGACAAATTTATGTGTCGATGGATTCAAGTGTCGACAGATTTGCGTGAACAATTCTATGTGTCGACAAATTTGTGTTGACAAATTTGTGTCAACAAATTTTTGTGTGCAAAATTCTAGTGCCAACAAATTTGGTGACAACAAATTTTGTGTCGACAAAATTTTTGTGTCAACAAATTGAGCGTGTGAACAAAATTTTCGTGTCAACAAACTTTCATGTCAACAAATTTTAGTGTCAACAAATTTCTGTTCAACAAATTTCTTTGTCAACAAATTTCTGAGTCTATTTTGTGTCGACAAGTTTCTGTGTCGACAACTTTCTGTTCAGACAACTTTCTGTTTAGAAAACTTTCTGCTCAGACAAATTTGTGTATAGACAAATGCGTTTTGACAAATTTGTGTTTCGGCTTATTTGTGTTTTGGCAAATTTCTGTGTTGACAAATTTCTGTTTCGACAAATTTCTGTTTCGATTAATTTTTGTGTCTACAAACTTCTGTGTTGACAAATTTCCGTGTCAACAAATTTCCGTGTCGACAAATTTCCGTGTCAACAAATTTTTGTGTTGACACATTTCAGTGTCGACAAATTTCTGTGTTGACAAATTTTTGTGTCAACAAATATCTGTGCCGTCAATTTTTTGAGGCAACAAATTTTTTGCTGGCGAATTTTGTGGCGACATTTATGTGTAGACACATTTTCATGTTGACAGATTTTTTGGCGACACATTTTGTGTCAACAAATATTTGTGCCGACAAAATTTTTGTGTCAACAAATTTTTGTCAACAAAAATCTGTGCCGACAAATTTCTGTTTAGACAAATTTCTATTTAGACAAATTTCTGTCGGCAAATTTCTGTGTCGACAAATTTATGTGTCAACAAACCTATGTTTTGACAAATTTCTGTGTCGACAAATTTTGTGTCGACAAAATTGGTGTGTCAACAAAATTGGTGAGTTGACAAAATTAATGTGTCAACAAATTTTGCGTGTTGACAATTTTCTGTGCTGACAAATTTTGTCCTTTGAGGACGAGTCACAGGACCACTGAGACAGCAAATTAAGTATGGCTGGGCATTTGCCGATCCCATCTGTGGCTCTATAGCGGCAGTGGGTCACAAATCCACTGCCCAGATGGGCCGTCACGTACTGAATCTTATCCTTTCAAAGGGATGCAGAGACCCTGTGGGTCTCAGTGTGACGGGAGCGTGCTGTTAGCAGCTCAGTGGTAGCTGTGCCTCCATCAAGCAGCAGCGCTCGAATGAATGCCGGATGATGATGATTATAGATAGAGTTGAAAAGAGGAATATAGTAAGAAAAATGAAGTGTGAAAGGAAAGAGAGTAAGAGATAATAGAGTTGGCTCTAGCAACAACTAAGTACCGTTTTCCAGAATTCTCTACATAGAATTTCAGTTGAGGTCGTCGGACCACTATTACTTGTTTTGTTTAATTAGTTTGTTGCGATTTTTTCGACTGTGCTAGGACCAGTCCAGACACCCGGCGAGGCGACCTGCCCCAACCCACTATATGAAGCCGACGCGGGACGCGCCCCAAGCGTTTCAACTGTCCTCCCTTCCCCCAAAAATTGATTAAGTTTGATTTTCAAATTATTACATATGCTTTTTAGATCTTGATTAGCTGTTTTGTTATAATTATTTTTCATGCTGTATTACTCTGATTTTACTAGGATATATCACGGTTTAGATCGAAGTTTCATCCCATCCTCCGCGGCTGACTCGCTGCCCTCCTCGCAATCGCCGATCTTTTTGAACTCTGCCGCATACAAATAGGTGATGTGACTTCTCACTCAACGTACTTTCTCCCCCATGATTAGCCTTTTCAGGGTATCTTCACTGTAGTCACTGTCTCTCTGCATAACAAATTTTAGCTTCTTTCCTTCATATAATCTTCTCACTTTTTGAGCGGTAAGATCTTTCTTCTTAGCACTTCCTTCGATTAATAAGTTTGTTTCATACTCTTCTGCAGTCATGACTGGTTGAAGGTGTATGGCTGCTGTTTACAGATGTCGTTTCAGTGTTTCTTCTGGGTCGGTTAAGCTGTCTCTCCTCTCTGTAAGGAATACTTCTTCTATTACTTCCTTGATGGTCGATTCGGACGAGCTTGTCGCAGTCGATGTGCCAGAGCTTGATGACGTTGATTATTTTCTATTTTTTAGATTTCGCGCAGTGTTGAGAGAGTATTCCTCATTATATCGTGCTTGAATAGCTGGTCAGATTGGTGATTCGGATCAAATACAAATGGCTGGATGTTATTTGCTCGCAGGGTTTTATTCAGGTCTTCGTTGTAAGATCCCGGGGTTATAATGTTTTGCACGAGTGCGTCCAAAATTATCACCAGAACCCTCATTCCTGTCTCTGCCATTAGGCCCTCTGTTACGCTTGCCTGTTGCTGGGCTGT
This sequence comes from Gammarus roeselii, assembly GCA_016164225.1. Taxonomy (NCBI): domain Eukaryota; kingdom Metazoa; phylum Arthropoda; class Malacostraca; order Amphipoda; family Gammaridae; genus Gammarus; species Gammarus roeselii. The sequence continues at coordinate 2,228 of SDVV010008761.1, read as the reverse complement.
GGAGAGAGCCTTGGTCACCACTCTGGCATAGGTGCTTTCCTGTTTTGTGAATTCCTCCTCTTCCTTCTGTTGTATTTTCTTCCTGATCAGGTCCTTCTTCACCGGACAGCTCATGGCCATCGTTCTGTGCGCTCCTTTTCAGTTGAGGCACTTCTTTACTTCCTCTTTACAGTCTCTGAAGTTATGGTATCCAGAGCATTCGGAGCATCTATCCACGTCCGGTGTCGGGCAGTCCTTTGTCAGGTTATCTTCGTAAGTATAACAATTGAAGCACACCAGGAGGTCAGTATATTTCTTTTGTTGTATTTGCGAGCCCGAAATCTTCATATGACAGCACAGGAAGCCATTCTCCACTGCCGACCTTGCCATCTTAGAGGAGGCGAACTCCACTTTAAATATGAGTGTTTAGTTCTTAAATTTGATCACCTCTGATACTTAGATGTTCCTGTTACTTTTTTTTATTTCTTCTTTGAGCTCCTCGCTGGAGTGTCCTCCGACGTAGCAGTCAATTTGTCGGTAGATCCCTGAGCGCTGAGCTCTAATCTTCGGAGGAAGACTAGCCACCAGGCCAACTTGGTTAAGCGGTGCTCGAGCTGCGGCAGTCAATATCTTCTCTACGGCCTGCTCAAACTCCGTGAAGGCATTGAACCCATTCTTAACTTCTAGGATCTCGGTCAGGGGGAGCTCCAGCTTCTTCTGTAGTACTTCAAATACTTTTTTTTTTGTCAGGTGGCATTTTTGGGTTGGAGAACCTCAGGAACAGTTTCCCGAACTGAGGCATCCTGCCTCCCCTCACTCCCCCACGCTTTAAATTACAAGTAGAACCAAGGTTAGTTTGTTAAAACGAAACACAGAAGAAGATGTGTCTACCTTTCTATCTGAGACTCTGGTATGTGGTCTCCAGGAGGATCTCCACCTCTACTCTCAGCCCGAGGTCCCTACTCTAGTGACCTCTCCGTAGGTTTGGGCCTTCTCGAGGTGGAAAATCTATACTCTCCTGGAGCCAGAGAAATTATCTTCCCGGGTTAGTTTAGGTTAGTAGAGACAGCCTCAGGACAGTCAGGGTTTTTCTAGTTGACCCCAGAGACGGAGCCTCTTTATTGGGGTCAACTGCTTCAGCGAATACTTCGCGAAAATACTTTCCAGTATCTTTAGGTATTGCTTAGAATTGGGTACTTTTCAGTAGCCTTTGTTGCTTCGCAGCGTCTGGTCATTCGTAGGCTGGTCGGGTGCAATGTTGCTCGTTCTGCTTCAAGGCAGTAATCCACGAATGACGGAGCTCGGCGGATCTCACTTACATAGGTAAAGAGGGGTTTGGGGGTTTTGTCCGGCTGAGACAGCGGAAGACGGGAGACGCCGCTGTACCTAGAAAGTATTTAGACCCCAAGCGCAGGAGACGGGCCACGCTGTACATTTAGCCAGATTTTTACCTGAAAACTCGGTGACAGTCAAGGAACTAAAAAGTTTCGAAATTCCCGAGTAAGGATAAAAGACACTAAGGTTAAATCGGTTGAAAACAACGTTCAACGAATATTATCAAGATTATCTCGTAAATGTCTCTGTAATGTTTTCTCTTCAAGATTTATTCGAATAAAAAGTAGAAGCGCAATGCTAAGCCATATGACTCTTATGAATTAGAAGAGAAAACATTGGTAGCAAATTTCGGATATCATTACGTCACTACTCCAAAACCTTATGACAACACATCTCTGCATAAACAGATACACACTCACTTCACAGCACTTGTGCTGAAAATTCATAGAGCCAAACGGTCCTACAGAATCACTTACAGGAGGTGGACGTGGAGAAGTTGGGGTTGTCAAGGGGTGACAGGATTTACTTGTCGAGGCCTAGGTGCGGACACCTCACGTTCCTCCAGTCATACCAACATACAGGGCGCTTACAAAGTTTTTAAGAACAGATACAGATACAGACACTAGGCCGCATCCCCCAGAAGGAGGGTGGCCGACGGCAAGGCGCACCTCACACGCTCACACTCACACAACTTAGCCCTTTTGTGCTAAAGGGTCCGGCCGGTAGCCCCTCAACTTACACTTTGGGTCCCGAATGTACCGAGGAACCGTCGTCAGCAGCAGGGCCCGACAGCTTTCACTGGTTTACCCCCGCCGCGTCATAATGGCCGGGCCCCCCCCACCCACGACCATCCCGACAGCGGGATGTCAAGGGCGGGAAAGCACATCAGAGCAGCGTCAAAATCAACCATTCAC
>SDVV010008760.1:0-17053 GCA_016164225.1 Gammarus roeselii | reverse complement strand
TATCCTTGCAATGGTCAACTCCGACCTCACGTTCTCTAACATGAGTTGGGTCATGACGCCTTCAACTGTTTCTATCCTTGCAATGGTCAACTCCGACCTCATGTTCTCTAACATGAGTTGGGTCATGACGCCTTCAACTGTTTTTATCCTTGCAATGGTCAACTCCGACCTCACGTTCTCTAACATGAGTTGGGTCATGACGCCTTCAACTGTTTCTATCCTTGCAATGGTCAACTCCGACCTCAGGTTCTCTAACATGAGTTGGGTCATGCATCCTTTAACTGTTTCTATCCTTGCGATGGTCAACTCCCACCTCATGTTCTCTAACATGAGTATGGTCATGCCGCCTTTAACTGTTTCTATCCTTGCGATGGTCAACTCCCACATCACGTTCTCTAACATGAGTTGGGTCATAACGTCCCAAGCCGTCAACGTTCAGAGGTCTTATCTCGAAAACCGCTAGTCCAATCGAAATCAAAAACCGCTTGTCAAATTGAGCTGAAATATTTACTCTATCATTATGTTGAATCTTTCTGTATAACATTAAACTTTTTTTTTTACAGGACACTGGGCTTTCGAGTGTACATTTGTACCCAATGTTAGCAAAAACTGTTTGAAATGTAGGTATCAAACAAAAACATTGAGCTAGTTTGGAGTAGAGGGACCTATCAAAATAGTATTTTGAGGTTTGAAGGGCCATAATTCATTATCACCGTCACATTGCAATTAATTAAAGCGTGTTTTATTTAATTTCTGAATCTCGAGTGAAGTGGGTAACAGGGAGGAGAAGGGGGAGAGCGGGAGAACTCAACAGAAAGGGCCGTCCTTTTGCAATATTTTCGCACCACCCTAGTTGTAGGATGGTTTTCAGTCTTGTTTTATTTGCCTAAATGGACGAGCATAGCACCGTAATGCCTCTCTGTCCGTCCGGTGCCTCTCTGACTATTTTACAGCTGTATTTTGACAACTTACAGTCAAGTTGACCCAAAGTTTCGTTGTCGTCCCCTCCAGGCGTAACTGAGGGCTCCCACATCACCGCCTCCTCTCCAAAGTCTGACAAACACCTACTGGAGCAAATGGAGGTAACGTCTCTAGCACCAAAAACTGCAGGGATGCCGTGACATAGGAGTGTGTCCAAACACTGTAACTAGGCTCTTTGAGGCCAAATAAACACTAATAAAATCGGACAGAGCACGAGAAACTGTAGTTGACAGAACTCTTGTCATTGACTACCCTTATGCAAAACTCTTGTCACTGACTACCCTTATGCAAAACTCTTGTCATTGACTACCCTAGTGCAAAATTCTTGTCATTGACTACCCTTATGTAAAACTCTTGTCATCGACTATCATTGTGCAAAACTCTTGTCATTGACTAACCATGTGCAAAACTCTTGTCATTTACTACTCTTATGCATAACTGTTGTCATTGACTACCCTTGTGCAAAACTCTTGTCATTGACTACCCTTGTTCAAAACTCTTGTCATTGACTACCCTCGTGCAAAACTCTTATTATTGCCTACCCAACTAGTGCAAAACTCTTGTCACTGACAACCCTTATGCAAAACTCTTGTCATTGATTACCCTAGAGCAAAACTTTTGTCATTGACTACCCTTGTGCAAAACTCTTGTCATTGACTACCCTCGTGCAAAACTCTTGTCATCGACTACCCTCGTGCAAAACTCTTGTCATTGACTACCCAACTAGTGCAAAACTCTTGTCATTGACAACCCTTATGCAAAACTCTTGTCATTGACTACCCTAGTGCAAAATTATTGTCATTGAGTACCCTTATGTAAAACTCTTGTCATCGACTATCATTGTGCAAAACTCTTGTCATTGACTACCCATGTGCAGAACTCTTGTCATTGACTACCCTTATGTAAAACTCTTGTCATTGACTACCCTTGTGCAAAACTCTTGTCATTGACTACCCTTGCACAAAACTCTTGTCATTTACTTTTCTTATGCATAACTGTTGTCATTGACTACCCTTGTGCAAAACTCTTGTCATTGACTACCCTTGTGCAAAAATCTTGTCATTGACTACCCTCGTGCAAAACTCTTGTCATTGCCTACCCAACTAGTGCAAAACTCTTGTCATTGACAACCCTTATGCAAAACTCTTGTCATTGATTACCCTAGAGCAAAACTTTTGTCATTGACTACCTTTGTGCAAAACTCTTGTCATTGACTACCCTCGTGCAAAACTCTTGTCATCGACTACCCTCGTGCAAAACTCTTGTCATTGACTACCCAACTAGTGCAAAACTCTTGTCATTGACTACCCAACTAGTGCAAAACTCTTGTCATTGACAACCCTTATGCAAAACTCGTGTCATTGATTACCCTAGAGCAAAACTCTTGTCATTGACAACCCTTATGCAAAACTCTTGTCATTGATTAACCTAGAGCAAAACTCTTGTCATTGACTACCCTTGTGCAAAAATCTTGTCATTGACTACCCTTATGCAAAACTGTTGTCATTGACTACCATTGTGCAAAACTCTTGTCCTTGACTACCCTTGGGCTAAACTCTTGTCATTGACTACCCTAGTGCAAAACTCTTGTCATTGACTACCCTCGTGCAAAACTCTTGTCATTGACTACCCTCGTGCAAAACTCTTGTCATTGCCTACCCAACTAGTGAAAAACTCTTGTCATTGACAACCCTTATGCAAAACTCTTGTCATTGATTACCCTAGAGCAAAACTCTTGTCATTGACTACCCTTGTGCAAAACTCTTGTCATTGACTACCCTTTTGCAAAACTGTTGTCATTGACTGCCATTGTGCAAAACTCTTGTCCTTGACTACTATTCTGTGAAACTCTTGTCATTGACTACCCTTGGGCAAACCTCTTGTCATTGACTACCTTAGTGCAAAACTCTTGTCATTGACTACGCTTGTGCAAAACTCTTGTCATGAACAACTCGATAAACATCGTTCCCTTAAAACACATTCATTTTATGTTGGTTTTGGTACCTATTATATTGGTACATTTAAAAATCGTTGAGATTGGTCCTATATGGAAAGTACCTACTAGATATTCAGTCTAGAAATGCCATGCAGACAAAATCACGTCCGAATCTTGGCTTTTTTTTTGCCATGTGTCACCCTTCATGTTAGTTCCACTATTTTAGTGCTCAAGCTCCATTCATCGTATGAGTAGATCTGCTGAACTGATGTAATTCACAAGCACAGACTGAAAAATTGCCGTTCTGTGTACTCTATAGCTTACAACATTGCGATTGCATGACCTAATAGAGTAAATTATAATTGACATGGCGCTCAAATGTAAAACTCTGCGAAATAATCATCAGCTGGAGTCGATGGTAACAACTTCAATTTGCGAAGATAACAAGTTGCTGATATTGAATAGTAATCAAGTCAATGTAAACTTGTCTCCTGGAATGAAATGTGCAGTTAGGATGCATTTGTACAACTTCATGCGAATAGGTTAAGTGACTACGAGGTAGCCCTGAACGTTTTTTATGTTCATGTTTTGTTGCAGTTTCCACGTGTCATTCAGGTTTTCTGTGATTTTCTCCACAGAAAATGGGTTGTCGTGTGACATACTACAATAAAGAAGCGACGACGGGACACGACGTTACCGTTCTTGCAGTCAAACCAAATGTTATGACCAAGGTGCTGAAAGATATGCAGGGTAGTGTATCTCCCAGCGGGCCCTTGATAGCCTCCATTGCAATGGGTAAGGCTTACTTGCACATACTTTTACGAATATATTTTGTTGAATGTAATATGCGCAAATTTTGAAAAAAAAATCAGTTCCAAAAATGTTGAAGCGAATGCTTTATCAAAAACATAACTATTTTGATCATACAATGAGTCTGTCAGTGACCCTTCATTAAGTCAAATTCTCTAGCTACAGTTTGCTCACTTGTGAAACAACGAGCCAAAGCTTGTCCATCACAGTCTCGGGCGATGTCTCGAACAATGCTGTCTGTATCCTGATCTGATGTCGTTGGGAATAGTTTCGATTAAGGAATAAGATGATTTATTCATGGTAGTAACAAAAGTTATCTTCAAATAATTCAATTCATGCGGTTCCACAGCGTAGATTTTTTTTCGAAGACTGTACTCAAGTATTCAATGCAAAGTCACATCGAAGAATCATTTGCCGTCGGCCGTCATCAAACCTGGAGGAGGAGATTGTGCGTCAACCTTAACTCGGATTCATTCACCTCGTGGCGTCACTACCTGCGAGTTATCTTGCCACTATGATCCAATCTAACCAAGACGTTCTGCTCTCCAGGCGTGTCCCTAGCCAGCATGGAAGGTGCGCTGCCCTCTGGGTGTCGTGTAATGCGCTGCATGCCGAATACCCCCGCCCTCGTCATGGAGGGGGCCTCAGTTTACTGCAGGGGTAGCTCCGTCACTGATGAAGATGCCAGCCTTACCAGCAGGTAGCTTTTAGTGTTTGTGTTTCAATACTGTATCAAGACGCATTTACAAATACTCAATTTGATTTCGAAGGACAACATTTTGAAACTTATCTCAACTTCAGGCCATCTGTGAAGATTTGCCATAACCAAATACTTCTTTTATGATGGTGAAATAAAGGAAGAACCACCTTGGGAGCGTAGTACATGTAGTGAGTCAACTACGTTGCATTTTCACAAACACAAACAAAATGGAATTCCTAAAAGGACGTCCATCGTGCGACGTCCCTTGGTAACGGCTGTTTGGGAACGTTTGTCTAACTAGTGTTAAAAATATGTTATTAACGAAATTGAATCTGTCAAATCCATTCAATTTTAGAGAAGACGGTCGTTGGACCATACTTTGAGGGCGAACACTGATGACATTCCACCTTCGTAAAGTTATTCTGTTTATATTTCGCAATTCTGATAGCATTCTAAAAAAAATCTCTTGGATTACACTTCATCCAAGAATTTTATGATTCGTGGTAGTGTATGTTAGGGGTTCAGCCCTACGATTGCAAGACTGCACGAATCTCTCTATCTGGAAACAGTTCGAATTTGATGCGAGGCTTTGTGTCATTGAAAGATGTTTGCCAATAAAGATGTTGCATTTGGAGAGTACCAACTGACACATTGACAGGGGAATTGATTATTAATTATACATATTACAAAGAGCTCTGATTAGTTCATAATATTTTAATATGATTGCAATTTGCTCATAGCTCTGAGTCTCAGTTAATCAGAAACCACCCGTCCGGTTAAGTTGACACAACCTACGGTGCAGTACACAACCTACGGTGCATTACACAACCTACGGTGCAGTACACAACCTACGGTGCATTACACAACCTACGGTGCAGTACACAACCTTCGGTGCATTACACAACCTACGGTGCAGTACACAACCTACGGTGCATTACACAACCTACGGTGCAGTACACAACCTACGGTGCTGTACACAACCTACGGGCAGTAAACAACCTACGGTGCATTACACAACCTACGGTGCAGTACACAACCTGCGAGGCAGTACGCAACCTAAAGTGCAGTACACAACCTCGGATCTGTGTTTTGAGACTGAATGCCGTCACATCTCTACTTACATAAAAAATTACTTAGTTACCAATATAGACTAACGAAGGGACATTGGAACTGGTCACTAATTCATGTAACATGTAAATTACTATGATCAAACAAACGTACTATGATAAAAAATTGTGATGAAAGTTTACCTAAATGGGTTATCTCCCGTGGCTCACCATTGTAAATTTTGTCTTTTACGCCACAGAATGTAGTTAATGTGTATTCCGGTACTATTCGTGTGGCTTACACTTTTGTTCCCAAACTATATTTAGGAAGCATGTTCTCTTGTGTAAGGAATTTCGCCACACGATCGCCCAACTGGCGAATCACTTGTCTTTCAATAGTTCAGATTTTGGTATAAACTGTCTCGAAGCGAATAGGTGGCTTTGTGTTTAATAGAAAATGCTTGCCAACAAAAATGAGGCATCTGTAAAGTTTCAATTTGCTCACTGATACTCGATTTTATTTTATATATCGCTCAGAGTTTCTATAACTTCGTAACTTGATTGTTGTGTTGCTATTTGTTAATTGCTCTAAGTCTGAGTCGATTAAACGCAAAGCGTTCGAAATTGATTTTTGTATCCGACGGAATAGTTTGCATTCAATCGATGACAGAACCGCAACATTTCTAACTACCAAACATTTTCAAATAATTATCAATAAACAGATAATGAAGTAAAATTTGACTGTTATTTAACCACGTAATTTACAGTGATCTAACAAATTTATCTGCATGATAGAAAATGCTATGTGAGTTCACCTTAAAAAAAACTTAAAAAATAGTAAAAACAATGAACGAATACTGATGGTCTTATTAACTATTTGTTATATATCCCATCCATTTCAATGGTGTTGTTATTCTATGGCTTGACTGCATGACAACGCGACATCACACAAACGTGACGTCATCAATAAAAAAGTCATAGCGAATAAATCTACGTATTAAAAGTGAAAATCATGACTGAATTGAGCGCAAACATTGTTAAAACTTCTTCCATTCCAACTCAATTTTTCATTTGTGTATTTTATTATCTATATTTTGCTGAGCTCGGGTTTATCTGACGACACATCCTCATAGCTCCAAGCATCATCTGGCGGGAAAAATGTGTACGCCATCACCATGGACCAAGCGTGCCCTAACTTCAGGAAATTGATCTCGTCAACAATTCGCGGTACTTCTTGTCGTACGGGCGACTGTTAGGTTACTGTCTGTATAACTCTGTTCAGGGTGACAGTGTCTCTGCAGGTTGCTGTCATCGGTGGGAGATTGCCTTAAAGTTTCTGAGAGCTACCTGACCTGCTTCCTGGTCTGATCATGACGTGCTGTGCCTCCGCAGGTTACTATCGTTGATGGTAGACGACCACAAGGTACCTGAGAGTAATCTTACAGGGTTCATGGTCTGATCATACCGTCGTTGTGCCTCAACAGGTTACTGTCGCTGATGGTAGACGACCACAAGGTATCTGAGAGTAATCTTACAGGGTTCTTGGTCTGATCATACCGTCGTTGTGCCTCAACAGGTTACTGTCGCCGATGGTAGACCACCACAAGGTATCTGAGAGTAATCTCACAGGGTTCTTGGTCTGATCATGCTGTCACTGTGCCTCAACAGGTTACTGTCATCGGTGGGGGACTGCCACGAGGTCCCTGAGAGCTACATGGATGCAGTGACGGGCCTCAGTGGATCTGGCCCAGCCTACGCCTACGTAATGGTAGAGGCCCTTGCGGACGGAGGTGTGCGGATGGGCCTACCCAGAGCACTGGCCATGAAACTAGCCGCCAAGACACTGCTGGTGAGCCTACCCTGCATGAAAGAATTTAGTGCAGTTTAAACCCGAGCATGTTGGGACATAACTTAAGTGTATATACCTGTAGGAGTAAAGTTAGTGGAGCTTAAACCTCAACATTTTGGGGCATAACTTACGTGTGTATACCTGTAAGGGTGAACTTGGTAGAGTTTGAGGAATGCGTCATTTTCACCAACTTTTAACGCCACGTCCTTCCCTCCTACAGTCATAACTATAGCTTAAGTAGATTCCAACTCCTAGACTGACGATGCCTTGTTGCACCATTCATTGCTGATTTGATGTTCGGAGCCAGAAGGACATTGACTCTATAGCCCTATAAATCCCAATCCCTCTAATCTAATGTATTACCCCTGTCCCCCAGGGAGGGGCCAGGATGGTCCTGGACACCGGTCTGCACCCTGGCCTGTTAAAGGACAACGTCTGCTCGCCGGGAGGTAAGGGACTAGGTGTGCCAGTTGTTATTGTATCTTTGCCTCAGCTCCCCCTGCGGTGGAGGAGCCAAGATCAGCTCACAGCACGAAAGCTCGGATTCCTATCGGCATGTCCATGTTATGATTCTCATGGCCAGTGCAGACAGGACCTTATTTCAGACCCACACCCTTGAGGAAATTGATGCTGTCTCGCGGGTGATCCCATAGATCCCGCACCGACGTGATATCGTGAATAAGCGTGCCGGGTGCGCTGGCATGACGTGCTCGTCCGTATCGGGCGCGCCGATGCACTGCAGGCACGGAATGGAAAATGCATTTTCCAGTTCAAGTTAGTCTGACTAGAAGGCCGTATGGTATTTGTGGCTGAGCCTTGACAGGTGAACCCTGTCATCCCTAGGCAAGCCCAACTCCTTTGCGTCCATCTCCGGTGGGTGACTCTGTAGGACCATGATGGCTCTGTGATCAGCAAGTCAAAGAGCTGTGAATGGTGTGTGTATCTGTCAATGCATTGATGTGTTTTCTTTTTCTATTGGGGAATGGGGGTATAAAGGGAAACGACATGTGCTACCGGTGTGTTTTGTATATCTCAGTGTGTTTTTACGCGGGTTCAGTAGATTATGACAGGGATGGGCTGGATCCCCAATCTTGTCTAAGAATTATGTTCATCTCATATAAAATGATGTTTGAGAGAAAGGACTTTGGTTTTCTCATGCAGATGGGGAGAAGTACGGTTTGTGTACAGCCCATTTCGATGTGCAAGGCTGTGTTCTGAGATCTTGATAGGGAGTTTAGGTATAATAGGGAGTTTAGTTAAATTAAGAGAGTTTAGTTAAATTAAGAGAGTTTAGTTAGATTAAGGGTTCTTTATAGGGAGTTCAGTTAGATCAAGGAAGGTTAGTTAGATTAAGTGAGTTTAGTTAGATCAAGGGGTCCATCTCCACTGTAGAAAGTTACTGTGTGCGGGAGCAAGGTCAGAGAATCAGGAAGTATTTACGTAGAAAATGATTCGTCTACTGAATTGTTTGTGTAGGGCCTTTACTGATTCCTTGGAGTGTCCGTATGTATTTGTAGTGCGTGATCGGCTCAAGTGCAGATGTTGGTGGTGTGATTTTTGAACGTGGTTCATGTGTTAAATGTTACTTCAAGGATCGTGTTGTTGTAGTGGTGTGGTATGGGAGTGTTGCTGAGTGTAACATAAGGTTGAAGGCGGTATTCCCTGTTGCTAGGGGTTAGTAATGTTGGGAATGACTGGCTTGCAGACGCATGCATTCTGTTGTCTTTCAGACAGACTTCAAGTGAGGTGCGATTTTGCTGGAGGTGTTCTGCCGTGGTCTTGTGTTCCTGGTGTTGTTTGGATGCTGATTGTAAGTTCACCCACGTGTAAGCTGATGTAGGTGTTGAGCTGTGTTGGTGTGGGCAGGACTAGATGACTGTAGATTTTTCTAGAACCCATTCATAAGGGAGACAGTTGGTGCTTGCAGGAGCAAACGTTTTCCCACGGAAAACTATCCAAATGGCTGTTTTAGCAACAGTGGTTACCTTCTACGTGGTTCATCGTTTTTCAATCGCTGTCCCCAACTGTTTCCCGTGTGACAGTTTGATTGATCTTTTTGTAAATCACAGTAGCAATAGCTTTTGGATACGCCAGATCTCTTTCCCTTCTATTTACATTTCGTCCTCTTCCATATGCTCCCCACTTCCATTAGCCACGTTTCTCCCTCTTTGCACTTTATTTACTACCCATCCTTAGTCTTCTCAAACAGAATTTCCAACTCTTTGATGGTAATCCCTCTCTCCCCAGGTATCTACCTCCATTCCCTACTTCCCTTACCCTTTATTAATCAATTTCTCCACTCCCCCCGTTTTCTTACTCAACTTCTAACTTCAATAATAATCCATCCCCCATCCCTCTTTTCAGCATCTTTTCCAGCCCTTCTTTTTAAATCATCTTTTCCCCACTCAGGATGTACCATCGCCGGGGTGGCGGCCCTGGAACGAGAGGGGGTACGAGGGGCCCTGATCGCGGCTGTGACGGAGGCCACAAAAAGAGCGAGGGACGTCGATGGGTAGTGACTCCACCCCGACCACTGCGAGAGTGCGAATACCCAGGATGTTAATTATTAAGCCCCTTTTAAGAAGACTCTTCATTCTCTGTTCGAGTATAGAGTGATGGAGGAAGGAAGTAAGGGTTGCCACTCTATCTCGCCAGATGGACTCTGGGTATGAGCTAACCCAAGAATTCACAAAGAGTTTGATGTGTTGGCGTTGATTGAGACGAAGTTGTAGGGTAGTTGCGAATGTTATTTTGGGGTGATAAGTGTAAGGCAGTTGGCGTGGAGCAAGGTTGGGCACACGAAGTTGTGTTGTTGTTCTAATCTGATCGGCTGGTTAACTGCGTTACGGCGTGGAAAAAAGCGTCCTTTCGATTGATGGGGAAAGGTTAAGTCAGGCTTAAAAATATAGGACCAGGTAAGTGAGGTGGAGAGAGAGGTGATGCAGGAAGGAAGAAACCCTGGTTTGAACAGCGATGCGACTGCCGAGTGCCTAAAGAGGGGTGGAGTAACGGTATAGTTGAATGGTTGGTGAGGCCATTAAATCTGTGTTTAGTGTCAAGCGTGGTACCGATTGAGTGGCGCGGTGCTTGTATTGGTCCACAGTATTAGAGCAAAGGAGATAAAAAATAATTCAGGAGCTAAAGAGGCATTAGTTTGTTTTGCATTGGAGTAAATTGAACGGGATAGTGATAATCGAGAGAATTAGAGACAGTTCGGACGGTACGATTGATAAAGACCATCTTGGATCAGAAAAGGGCGTACGATAAGGTTGACAGGGAGGAGTTGGAGAACGTGTTGGGTTTGTATGGAGTGAGCAGAAATTTGCTGGGAGCGGTGTAAAATTTGCATGTTGGCAACATCATGCGTCAGAGTAGGAATCTAAGCGAGGTGAGTGCTTGGTTCACAGAAAGAGTGGGACTGAGACAAGATTGCGTGTCCTCGTGACTGTTCAACCTCTACATAAACAGATTGGTCAGTGAAATGAACGTGAGCGTATTGGGTTTAGGTTTGAATTGGTTAGAAGCGAATGGGCGTAGCTAGCACTTAAGTCAGTTGCTACTTGCAGATGATGCGGCACTGTCGGCTGATTCAAAAGAGAAGTTGTGTAGACTTGGTTCGGAGTTTGGTAGAGAGTTGGAGAGTAAGAAGTTTCCAGTTAGTGTGGGTAAAAGTGAAGTAATCTGATGCTCGAGGAACGCGATGCGAGCGAAGTCAGTGTCCACCTAAGAGAAGAGCTACAGGAGAAAGTTCACCGTTTTCAAGTTTCTGATTGTGGAGAAGGCGGGACTAGTGAAATCTTTGGTAACGTTTCAAGTGAAGAAAAGGTGTGAAGCTTGGCTGCACTGAAGAGTGTAATGAGCTGAAGGACATTGGTTATGAAAGCAAAGAGAAAGTTGAAAGAGGTGGTTGATCGTTATCAAGATGAAATGTTTGAGAGTTATGACCGTAGTGACGCTGAAAGATATGATCAATAATGACGTTTGTTTGAATTGAACAGGGATGGTTCAATTCAAACAAACGTCATTGTTCTGATTTGCTTTAGACACAGACACACGGCGAGGATGGATGCTACGAGATTGGTGAAAAGGGTGATGGAAGAGGAGGTAAGTAGGCGTAGGAATAGAGGACGACCAAAGCTCGAGTCTGTGGATGACGAGAAAAAGGCTATAAAGAGGAGAGAAATAAATGTGGAGGTAGCGAAAGAGTGCGCAGTGGATATGCGTGAGCGGAGAATGATTGTGAACGGATGAGTAATGACGCGGTGACGATGCACTTTTTCACCCTTGGGATCTCGTTGAGAAACGGGATTTAGCTGAACAGCCAAATTTTGGGATGTCCGTGACATGGAGGATGTCCGTGGTCAGTGAGTGTATGAGAGAAGTGTGAGGTGCGTGTTGCCTTCGATCACCCTCCTTCTGAGGATTCAGACTTAGTCAGTATGTATCTGTATTTTTGATTAATAAAACGCCTTTATGTAATTTTTTTCGGTGTATATATATAGGCGCGTTCGAGATTCGCCATCGTTTCAGATGGTATGACACACAGTTTTATTTGACAAAAAACAGAATGTGAAAAAATAACACATTTACCTTCAACAGGAATCTCATCATAGAGGTAAATCAATTAGTTAATAAATGGAAAGGTACAGAAGTCCATCACTCAGAGGGCGCTCCAAATCAGATATCTAACGCTGTGCCTGGGCGTCTCGTGTTGTCTATTATCTTTGTGTGTGTGAGGAAATGCTCATGGAAGATATTCCACTAACCGAAAATTCTCAGGGGCATCTTAGAATAATCTCTAGGCTATTCCCGGTCCCTTCATTCCCTGTCAGAAAGTCTTGAATTAAATACCCAGATTTCCGCCCAAAAAACTTCGGTGAAATTTAGTCATTGTGCTACTTTGGACATTGAGTACGACTTAACAAACGGTGTTTGAGATACCACCTCTCACAGTTGGTAGTTCGGGACGGGATGAACTTGTTTTTTTTACTGGTTTTGTAAGAAAACAGTTCCTGACGTCACAAACCACTAACTTCAAGGGATGATACCGCAAAAGCTATTTGATACCACGAAAGCCCTTTGATATCGCGAAAGCCCTTTGATATCGCGAAAGCCCTTTGATATCGCGAAAGCCCTTCGATATGACGAAAGCCCTTTGATATCGCAAAAGCCCTTTGATACCACGAAAGCCCTTTGATAGCCCGAAAGCCCTCTAATATTCTGAAAGCACTTTGATATCGCGAAGGCCTTTTGATAGCCTGCAAGCCCTTTGATATTGCGAGAGCCCTTTGATATCGCGTAAGCCCTTCGATTATTATTAGTATTAAATCATTTATTTCCATCGTCTAGCAATGGGTTTTCAATTAGCGCAAGCCCTTTGATATCGCGAAAGTCCTTTGATATCGCGAAAGCCTTTTGATATCGCAAAAGCCCTTTGACTTCGCGCCAGCCCTTTGATATCACAAAAGCCCTTTGATATCGCGAAAGCCCTTTGATAGCCGGCAAGCCCTTTGATATCGCGAGGGCCCTTTGATATCGCGTAAGCCCTTTGATTTCGCGCAAGCCCTTTGATTTCACGCAAGCCCTTTGATTTCACGCAAGCCCTTTGATATTGCAAAAGTCCTTTGATATCGCGTAAGCCCTTTGATATCGCGTAAGCCCTTTGATTTCACGCAAGCCCTTTGATATCACGAGAGCCCTTTGATATCGCGAAAGCCCTTTGATATCGCGAAAGCCCTTTGATAGCCCGAATACCCTTTGATAGTCTGAAAGCCCTTTGATATCGCGAAAGCTCTTTGAAATCGCGAAAGCTCTGATATCGCGAAAGCGCTTTTACTTGTCGATCTCACTGTGTAACTGTTGCCTATCTCTATAATTTAACGTTGTTCTGACGTGACACGGGTTGAAGCATAACGAATCTTCCCGAGTCTGAATTCAGCTCCATAACAAAATTGCGCTGTCTAGCTTGAATTATATGGGTCACTGGATCACTTCACTCAGCCAAAATTGCGCTGTCTAGCTTGAATTATATGGGTCACTAGATCTCTTCACTCAACCAAAATTGAGCTGTCTAGCTTGAATTATATGGGTCACTGGATCACTTCACTCAGCCAAAATTGCGCTGTCTAGCTTGAATTATATGGGTCACTAGATCTCTTCACTCAACCAAAATTGAGCTGTCTAGCTTGAATTATATGGGTCACTGGATCACTTCACTCAGCCAAAATTGCGCTGTCTAGCTTGAATTATATGGGTCACTAGATCTCTTCACTCAACCAAAATTGAGCTGTCTAGCTTGAATTATATGGGTCACTGGATCACTTCACTCAGCCAAAATTGCGCTGTCTAGCTTGAATTATATGGGTCACTAGATCTCTTCACTCAACCAAAATTGAGCTGTCTAGCTTGAATTATATGGGTCGCCTGATCACTTCACTCAGCTAAAATTGAGCTATCTAGCTTGAATTATATGGGTCACTGGATCTCTTCACTCAGCCAAAATTGAGCTATCTAGCTTGAATTATATGGGTCACTGGATCACTTCACTCAACCAAAATTGAGCTATCTAGCTTGAATTATATGGGTCACTGGATCACTTCACTCAGCCAAAATTGAGCTATCTAGCTTGAATTATATGGGTCACTGGATCACTTCACTCAGCCAAAATTTCTTGTTAATGTCACCACGTGCTCACGAGGTTTATTCTCTGTCGTCATCGAGTCCATCAACAGCCCACCCTCAAAATGCCATTAGTGCAATAACACAGAGGACGGCAACATTGAATTCATGTTGTTGTTTGTAATCGTTTATTTTTGGAGAGTTTTGTGCTCGGCCACTGAATTGCTTACAGCTCTTTACATAAAATGTTTGTTCATGAAATTACGGCGCATATGCTATTGGTAGAAGGTAAATATATCACGTTTATATCTTCCTGATATAATTTTTTCTTCGTTGCCAATTGAGCTAAAGTTATTGCTGATAAAACTTCATGATGCGTGGGTGTATTTGTATTTTGCTCACGGCCTGCTCAACTGCAGCATCTGGTGTGACCAGGTCTTTGAATTCACGATTAAAAGATGTCCCAATAAAGGCCCCTTTATTTGACTTACATCAACACGTCGTAAACAGTATACTATTTAATCCATAGGTTAACTCAGGAGTAAGTGAAGTTATATCATTTTTAGGCCATATATTCCTTCATTAGTAATGTTAGGCAACAATAGTAGAGAAGGTGCCGACTGTCGGTAGTCTTTTGGCCACAGCTGTGTCAATGATTGTTCTGTTTGTCATTTCATCCAGGAGTTGATACTGCGTGTGTAGACCCTCTCCCGTAGTTAAGAAGTGGTATAATGCAGACAATAATTAGCCAGTTTATTATATTCTGAATTAACTATTTTTGTAAATCATTTAAAAATTAATTTGACGTTTGGGATGCATTTCCGTCAAGTACTGATTGGAAATGACTGAATAGGTAAACAATTAGGAAATCGTACAATTGATAGTAAATATTGGTGAGTTTAGTCTATTAGTAAATTCATTATAACGAGAATATGAACGCCTTGTTTAGTATATAGAACGCTGAAGGTAACAATTTGATCATCTAAAAAATTGTTTTTATATCAAAGCTTTATTAAACAATCCGTTTCCTGTCTTGTTTCATCCCCTTTAACAACTAATGCAACAAAGTAGGTCATTTCGATCCTCGATTGAGTTGGAAATGATTTACACGCTTATGGAGTATAGTTGAGTCCTCTCACACTGGTGCTTATTGGCTGATAAGAACTTAATGTTTTAGTGTGAGCCCGTGAAATGGACCTAATCAATGATTCTGGTGTGAACCCGTCAGATGGACCTAATGCATAGCTATAGTGTGAGCCCATCAGAAGGACCTTCTAAATTGTTTAACTGTGAGCCTGTCAGCAGGACCTAATCAAGGGTTATAGTATGAGTCATGCAGTCAGGAGGACCTAATGAATGGTTATAGTGTGAGCCTGTCAGCAGGACCTAATCAAGGGTTATAGTATGAGTCATGCAGTCAGAAGGACCTAATGAATGGTTATAGTGTGAGCCCGTCAGATGGACCTAATGAATGGTTATAGTGTGAGCCCGTCAGAAGGCCCTAGTGAATGGTTATAGTGTGAGCCCGTCAGATGGACCTAATGAATGGTTATAGTGTGAGCCCGTCAGATGGACCTAATGAATGGTTATAGTGTGAGCCCGTCAGAAGGCCCTAATGAATGGTTATAGTGTGAGCCCGTCGGATGGACCTAATGAATGGTTATAGTGTGAGCCCGTCAGAAGGCCCTAGTGAATGGTTATAGAGTGAGCCCGTCCGATGGACCTAATTAATGGTTATAGTGTGAGCCCGTCAGATGGACCTAATGAATGGTTATAGTGTGAGCCCGTCAGATGGACCTAATGAATGGTTATAGTGTAAGCCCGTCAGATGGACCTAATGAATGGTTACAGTGTGAGCCCGTCAGAAGGCCCTAGTGAATGGTTATAGTGTGAGCCCGTCAGATGGACCTAATGAATGGTTATAGTGTGAGCCCGTCAGATGGACCTAATGAATGGTTATAGTGTGAGCCCGTCAGATGGACCTAATGAATGGTTATAGTGTGAGCCCGTCCGATGGACCTAATGAATGGTTATAGTGTGAGCCCGTCAGATGGACCTAATGAATGGTTATAGTGTGAGCCCTTCAGATGGACCTAAGGAATGGTTATAGTATGAGCCCGTCAGAAGGCCCTTATGAATGGTTATAGTGTGAGCTCTCCAGATGGACTTAATGAATGGTTATAGTGTGAGCCCCCCTTTGAAGGCCTTAATGAATGGTTATAGTGTGAGCCCGTCCGATGGACCTAATGAACGGTTATAGTGCGAGCCCGTCAGAAGGCCCTAATGAATGGTTATTGTGTGAGCCCGTCAGAAGTCCCTAATGAATGGTTATAGTTTGAGCCCGTCAGAAGGCCCTAATGAATGGTTATAGTGTGAGCCCGTCCGATGGACCTACTGAGTGGTTATAGTGTGAGCCCGTCAGATTGAACTAATGAATGGTTGTAGTTTGAACCCGTCAGATGGACCTAATAAAAAGTCTCAGTGCGAGCACGTCAGAAGGACCTAAGCAATGGTTATAGTGTGAGCCCGTCAGATGGAATTAATAAATGGTTTGGTGCCAGCCGGTCAGATGGACATAATCAATGGTTCTAGTGTGAACCTGTCAGAAATACCTAATAAATTGTTTTAGCGTGAGCCCGTCAGAAGGACCTAACCAATGGTTTTAGTGTGAGCCCATCAGAAGGACCTCATCAATGGGTTATATTGAGTCAATCAGATGGACCTAATAAATTGTTTTAGTGTGAGTCCGTCAGAAGGACCTAACAAATGGTGTTAGTGTGAGCTCGTCAGATGGACCTAATAAATGGTTTTAGTGCAAACCCGTCAGATGGACCTAATCCTTAGTTTTAGTGTGAGCTAGTCAGATGGACCTAATACTTGTTCCAGTGTGAGCTCGTTAGATGGGCCTAATCCTTTGTTTTAGTGTGAGAGCGCATCAGATGTACCTAATCCTTGGTTTTAGTGTAAGCTAGTCAGATGGACCTAATCCTTGGTTTTAGGGTGAGCTCGTCAGACGGACCTAATCCTTGGTTTTAGGGTTAGCTCGTCAGATGGACCTAATCCTTGGTTTTAGTGTGAGCTAGTCAAATGGACCTAATCCTTGGTTTTAGGGT
>SDVV010008759.1:0-17053 GCA_016164225.1 Gammarus roeselii | reverse complement strand
GTTTGGGAAACAAATCGTAGAACACATTTGGAAAATTATTTTTGATCATTGATTGTAATAAGGATTTTTTTTTAATGATTCGGCATGACCTCTTGTTCGCTATTTCTGTGAACTACCTCTGTTCAAAATTTTATAAGCAGATGAACGGATTTCAAGTTACAGGTACACCAATGTCTAGAGCTCACTGGTAGTTAACGAAAATAATTGGTTGACAACCGATATTGCCTTGGTTTTGTCTGCAGAGTTTTCAAAATTTAATTTTTCAAATAAACTCATTCCAGAGAAAATGTTATGGAAATGTCCATTTGCTTAACACAATGGGCTGATTGATGGCCTTTAAACTTGTTATTAGTCGTTATGTACGACTTTGTTCCCTCGTAATCCGCGGATGCGAAAACGACCGACGAAAATCCTATACAATGTGATGACTGGAAAAATACTGTACAACAAATTTCGTTGCTGCCACTCAAATGTAGATCATCCCTTACCATCAGGCTTCACTGAGGTAGTTAAATATGAAAAGCGATTACCGTAGAGTAATATCAGATTTTTTTCTCTTCATCCTGAATACGGGGAAACAACTTTTCGTTAACGTAATAAGTAGACGCTAAGCCTCATGCCTACTATGGTGAGGGTATTTTTACGATAACTTTTGTCCTAAAAAAATTTTTTTTTAAATTTTGTTGGAATAGTTTTCAATGTGGAGGGAATTATTCCACACACAAAAACAACAGACGTGATGCGATAGGCGTGAAAAAAATGAACAATAATTCAGCACGACAATGAAAGACGCAATGCAAGAGTCGAATGAATATATAATAATACAGCACTGTAATAAAAGATGCGAGCAAGAGGTGGAATTTATAGATGATAATAAGAGAATGCGGTTCCTGGTAATGATAATATTCTTTTTTAGTTGAGAGACTTTGTTTGTTTGATGCATTGGTTTCCTTTTAGAAATAACAAGTTTGCTTCAGGGTACTTTATAATTAATCCGTTTTTAAACAAAATTTGATAGGAGAGCAAACATTAAAACAACTTCAAATTATTTTATTATATTTGATAACGTTAGGTGAATTGCTTGATAAAAGATAGGATTGAACACTCTCTTCTGGTCTCATATCTTATGTTCATACTATGTCCGAAACTTCTATCCTAGGTGCAATCTCATAACCATAAGGCGCTATCACATACAAATCGCTGTTTGTGTGTAGTTAGAACTTCAATGAATTACAATATATTACGGAGATTTGTCTTGCTTTCAGAGAAGATATTTCTTGAATGGGTATGAGTTTTTGTTCCTATGTGCATATCTGTTTAGATGTATGTGCTGCAGCTGCTCATTGAAGTTTTCGGATATACACTACGCATAAATTGTTTTATGCATCTGTTGGTTGAAGGTGTTCACTGTAGGATTTGTGTGAGGATGAACGATTTTGACGCTTTCTTGTCCGTGGTAGCTCTTATTTTACGTTAATTTACGTCGGAATGCATGCAATGCATGTGTTTGAGAGGCTTTAATCAGCTCCTCAAATAGCAACTGACCAATTGCAGTTTCCAATCAGTATGAACGTGGTCTAATAAACGAGACGTTAAAGGAGCTTCCTGTCCAGACTGCCTATGTGGCACTGACTGCCAATGAGGAACTGAGTGGGGCACCTTTGGAGCGGTGTTTGGGATATTGACTATAAGCAAAGCACAGCGTGTGGCACCTTTAAAACGGGGTTTGGGATAGTGACTATAAGCGAAGCACAGCGTATGGCACCTTCGGAGCGGTGTTTGGGATACTGACAATAAGCGAAGCACAGCGTGTGGCACCTTCGGAGCGGTGTTTGGGATAGTGACTATAAGCGAAGCAGAGCGTGTGGCACCTTCGGAGCGGTGTTTGGGATAGTGACTATAAGCGAAGCACAGCGTGTGGCACCTTCGGAGCGGTGTTTGGGATAGTGACTATAAGCGAAGCACAGCGTGTGACACCCATGGGGCGGTATCTTTGAAGGTGGTTTTTATCGGAGGTACAGAGTGACATCTGTCCGGTGGTGTCCTGTAAGATGACTGTGAGATAAGGCACAGAGTGTGGCGCTGTTATGGTGGTGTTCTGAAAGATAGCTTAGAGATAAGGCACAGAGTGATGCGCCTTTGGGGTGGTGTCCTGGAAGATGGCTAAGAGATAAGGCACAGAGTGTGACGCCTCTGGGGTGGTGTCCTGGTAGATGGCTGTATGTGGTTTGAGGTGGGGAGACACACTAGTGCATAAGACAGAATGAGTTCATGATAGAGGAAAAATGTACTATATTTCTCAGCATGCGATGGCACATAATATTATCAAAGAAAAAATGCAAGGCTTATATTGGAATTATTTTTGATTTGCTACTTTTCACAATTATTAGGCAAAGATTAGCATGCTATACGCTTATCTTTATATTTTTGTACACAAAGCGAAACGTAAGCACACAACTGCTACAAGAATAGACGGAGGTTCACGCTGAGACAAAGGTCTACGTCGTAGTGGCATTGATGCCCAGCCTAATACCACATAGACATAGTTGATGTATCTGTCGTGTCAAAAACATCTCACTAGTACTCCCTAAAGACTAGCAGGGTTGTTTATCACACTTCCAATCATCAGGACTTCAAACGTTCATGAATCGCACAATAAATATTTTTATTGATTTATGTTTTATATTGATAAGGCTGCTACCAAAGCACTACTATCCTCAATCATCTGTATTTCCAGTCACCAAACTAGGCACATAGTTATGATGAAAGATATGCTGTTCACTGGAACGGACAGTTAAAGACTGGTGCATCTCTCACCTGCATCAACGACAGTGTCCACAAATAATACACCCTGTCTTTTTATGATATAATGTAGAAATGAATTTATTCGTCTCTAGCGAATCCATTGAGTAAACACTCATCCAATGCTATCAAAGCCGTCCAGCCTGCATACCATCCCCATTCACTAATGTTTTAGGGATGTTAGCCCCTCAAACATAAATCTTTTTTCCCAGAAACTGTAAAATATTTGACTGGGCGGGACGACTCGCTCGCCAGTATTAAAAAGCCCAGTGATGCCAACTGAGAGAGAAGAAAAATCCTGCTATCTGTATAGGTAGGGATTCCAACCAAATATGAAATCAATTTCGCATCCCAAATCCAAGTTTTTCTGTGACCACTGCTAAACGTACTGGGTTATCAAATACAGTTTAATAGCCATGTAATCTGATGCAGGTCAACATCCGACCTGCAGCAGTATGAAGCAATGGAGGCGGCTCAATATGCGCTGGTAATACATCGCCACAACCCATGAGCAATAGAGGTGGCGCCATAACACGTTGCTCGTGCATTGCCCCGACCCATAAGCTATGAGAGGCAATAGAGGAAGCGCAATAACGCGTTGCTCCTACATAACCTCAACCCTTAAGCTTCACGTGTCATCAGAGGTTGCCCACTGACGCGTTGCCTCTACCTTGCTCTAACCATGTACCACAGGTTGCGCAGAGACGCGTTGCCTCTACATTGCCCTAACCATGGAACAGAGGTGACACAGAGCACGTTGCATCTACATTGCCCTCACCATGTACCAGAGGTTGCGCAGAGACACGTGGCCTCTACATTGCCCTAACCATGTAACAGTGGGGACGCAGAGCACGTTGCCGCTACATTGCCTAAACTATGTAACAGAGGTGACGCAGAGATGTGTTGCCTCTGCATTGCTCTAACCTTGTAACAAAGGTGACGCAGAGGAATGTTGCCTATACGTACATTGGCGCAGGGTCATGTTTTGGTCCGATTGTTCGTAGGATAATCTTTTCATCATTTAATGTTAACCCTCACCAATATGAAGATTGTTAGACGAAGCTGCCCAAGACCTAACCAAAGAAGAAGTCAGGCGAGCTGTCGCGAGCTTTCTCTCTTTAACTGGCATCCTGGAAAGAACATTCAAGGCACTCTTTTCCGATTAACAGCAAATTGGATGGAACTTAATACTTTACTGGTAAAAAAGGGAGTAGCTATATTGATTATTTGACTAGTATCTCCGTGGAGGCTTAAGATAAGCCGCTGCTAGAATTAACAGGTATGTGGATTTTTTTCCTTATCTAACAGAAAAAACAGAGAATTTGAAATCTCCGACAGCCGATCCAAAAAGATAATGGGAAAGGCAATATTCATAAGCTCGTTGCCCACGTTTAAGTCAGACAAAACGCAAAAGGAAAAGTTATAAACGTTACCGTTGTTTATAGGCAACAGTATTTAATTAATATGAAATTTACCTGCAGTGACCATAAACTCATTTAAATCATAGAAATTCCTACGTACGTATCCTATCCATCCTGATTCAGTACATGAAATAAAGTTTTACTTGGGCGAGCTATTAGCATATTATGTGTTTAATGGCAAATAATATCACACAGTAAACAGAATTTCTTGGTTGAAACACACCACATAATGTTTCCAGTGTCAAATAAACCAATAATGTTCCCTGGGCCAAATATAGCTAATAATATATCTTGTGCCAAACATATCCAAAAATATTTTTTCCACAAACAGTTGCCAGGTCATTACAAAAGTGTTCCCCGTCGATGTTATAGAATATTGCTGACCTGAGGCACGATTTGAGTCTCATGTTGGAGGCATTGGGGAGGAAGATCTAATCAGACATGAAGCGGGAGGGATGGGATGGGGGTGGCGAAATAGGGATAATGACGAGAAGCATAAGAAATGGAAGTTCCAGATTAAACTCAGTTATCCGTGTTTTGCTTTCTTCTCTTACAGGTGTATGTACTAAGCGTCATGAATTAAAAGAAACGGAACGTATGCTTGTCAAGAGTCTGTGGTCATGGCCCCAGCAAAATACGATCGTCGGAATAGGATTTGGTGTGTCAAGTTCTGGTTCGTATCCATGAATGCCACCGTAGCGTGGCATGAACATACTAGACATATGCTGAGATTGCCTCTGTGTGCAGAGACTGATAAGGAGTAGAGTGAAAAAGTGGGATAACTGGTGCATGAAAGCCTCTGTGTGTACCAGTTCAGAGACTGATAAGAAGTAGAGGGAAAATGTGGGATAACTGGTGCATGAAAGCCTCTGTGTAATAGTGCAGAGACTGATAAGAAGTAGAGTGAAAATGTGGGATAACTGGTGCATGAAAGCCTCTGTGTGTACCAGTGCAGAGACTGATGAGGAGTAGAGTGAAAATGTGGGAATACTGGGGCATGAAACTGGCGCAGGAGTCCGGTGCAAATAGTAGCGAATATCGAATGATTGGCTGAGGCTGGGATGCAATCTTGGGAGGGGCAGAACGAACCGCACAGGAAGGATAGTCTGGATAATTGGCCTATATTATTATTATTCCTTGCCTCCAGGTCTGTTGGGTACAAGAGGCTCGAAGGAAGCAAGGCTTGGCATCCATATCCCACGAATGGATGCCAAGCTACTCTCATTGGCTACTCTCAGAACCGTTATCAGCTGATAAACTTGCATGGCCCACAAATGGATGCCGTGCTTCTCTCATCGACTACTCTCTATACCGTTATTAGCTGATAAACGTGCATGGCTCACGAATGGTTTCCAAGCTACTCTCATTGGCTACTCTCTGTACCGTTATTAGCTGATAAACTTGCATGGCCCATGCATGGATGCCAAGCTATTCTTGTTGCTTGACCATTCTTTACACGTGTAGAAAATATAATCTCCTAATAGAACTTTGCGCGTACCAGAGTGACAAGGTCGCCTACGCTCTATGCGTTAAGATGGATGAGCCTGTTTGAGTTAGCAAAGCCATCACTGACACGCGAGTATAGTGTTGACACAAGTTTGTAGCATCCAATGCACGTGTGAGTCGGGTTAAGGACGCGTGTAGTATTATCACACGTGTAACATCACTGAACATGTACGTCGTATTAACGCAAGCACCGAATATGTTATACACTTCTGTATCGGGTTAACGACAAGTACAGTCTCCACAACACGGATGCGTCCAATCTATGCATTCTCATTTGCGGGTATTGTGACGGTGAACTTGTTACGTAAACACCGTGTATAGTAAAAATTATTCAACAATTTAAATAATTATCATATTTTTTCAATATTTGACTCATTCCAAAATTCTCAAATAGTATTAGGATCTAAGGGAAGAACACGAAATTTGAACGTTTCTAAAAATGCATAAACTCTCTGTTTGTGCGGACATTAATAGCCTTCAATAATACTCTGAGTTAGTCGATAGTCAACAATTGATCGTTATTGATTATTGCTAATTGTTCAAAATATTCTGTCGTCCATGCTGAGATACCACGTATTTACGCCTGTTCGAGCGCCTGACTTAACCATTCCAATGGTCGTGATCCTTTCAACAAGGGAGCTTCTGTTTCGCTCAAATCATACAAGGCATCCCGATGAGAGGTAATTATTGGCACCAATTAACAATAGAGTAAAATTCATCATCACCTGCAATTAAATATCATCCCCTATAGCCTCCCCAGGTTCCCCATCGCCCGGCTCTTAAATAAATATGGCGCCAAGCTGAGCCAATCATCGGCCTCAAATAACTATAATAGGGTATTGGACTCGAGCTGGGGCAGGGAGGCCAATATAGATGATCATATCGGGCTGACTGTGGTAGTTCATAAGGGATTATGTTACGACATTGCAATTGAAGACCTTCATAAGGGAATATTTATGGGTTTCCAAGCATATTCTATGTTTGGGGGCCGATGAGAGGATACAACGATTTTTGATGTTGAATTACTCTATAGCATGACGAATTGTATGCACAGATAGAAAGCAAAGAGGAGATTAATACACAATACGTTTTACTCTAACATGAACTTTATTAACTTCTAAATTACCTGGGATGAGCACCAATAAAAAAATCGTTCTCAAATTAGCATTCGATTGATATTAAACTTATTTTATTATCTCAGCTACCAAATATTGACTATTCATCCATGCTGCAATATTACTTGAGACGAATTCCTGGACTGTCCTGTACGGAATATGATTGTAATTTCTCACTAGATGGCGCTGCCCTTTCACTCATTTTTTGGCTTCTCGTGTTACGTACTCTTGGAACTGTTAAAGCGGGACGAAAAACCGATGTTAACACGGGCAGTGCCTTCATCAAGACGTGGAATCATTCAGGGCCACCGAACGAGAAAAATTTCAATCCAATGTTTGCATGGCAAAAAATGCTGGTGTGCTGAAAAGAAAGGTGAATGATTCTAACTCGAGACATGAGTTGCAGTAGAGTAATAAAACAATCGGGAAACAGCGATGAAGATTGAGGAATCTGGATTCAACAATGTAAAAGGGATGGTCATCATTCAACAAGGAAATAATGCAACAGAGTACTTGGATAAATGACTGCAAATGAAAGGTAAAAATTATTAACGCATCAATAAAGATTTTTTTTCTAATGCAGGATCAAAAACTATACGAAGACAATCATATTTTTACGACATGAAATGAAATATTTTAGAAAAAGTTCAACTCGTTTCACAAATATTCTTCCAAAGTCCCTGGACATTTATTGACGTTCAACAGAGCGAGGCTCATCCCATTCCTGATATCAACGACTCTTGTGAATAGTTCAAATACCGGGGACATCAAAAATTTTCCGTCGACATTTTGAATGGAATATTTCGAAGCTTGGTATTACAGTCCGCAGAATTGATTTATAGCGGATTGCGGTCTTACGAAAACGGGATCTTTTGATCCAATGTTTGCAAGCTCAGACAAGGGACTGAGATCAAGGTTCTGAGTCGAAACGTATATATTATATGAAACATTGTGAGATGAAAATACTTTACCATGCAACATTTGCCTGTTATTTTGTTCCCTTATCATGTAGAGAGGATATCTGGCTTAGCAGACAAGCTATTCGAATGAAAATATAATTGAAATACATTAATTTAATATAATGTTTGTACAACAATAAACGTAAATTTTATAAAATGTCTTCAATTTGACTTTTGTTACATTTTAAAATGTAACAGAGGACGAACATTTATTAAAGAGCTGTGTCTATTTGAGCAGGATATAAAAAAATTCGTTTACTTACCTATAAAAAATGTAACAATCCTACAGTTAATATCTCTGGATTAGCTTGTTCGTCCTCTTTTATGACTAACTATATGACTGCAAATAAATTAGCAGAAGCCAGCAATCACGGCGAAAAATTAACGTGAATAGAAACCCACGAACGTGAGCTAATAATTTTTCTATCCCAACACACTTTTGTTTCTAAGCCATTCATGTGGTGGCTTACACAGAATAACGGTATTCAGAATAGGTTTACGAAGATAACAAAATAAATCTGACAACTAAGTTTCAGGGAGCAGCCTCGTGAACGCTCTTCAATACCACGCACTCGGATTGACTCTATAACATCTATTGTCGGAAAAACTGATGGGGTGTTGAAGTGAGACTCTGGCAACCGTCGTCACAGACCGCACTAGTAACAATAGACATTTGGATGCACGTACATTATGAAGATGTTGCTATCGTCACCAGGGTTAGGTAACATGAACACAGAAAGAGGCTTCAGAAGCTGAGGGCCGAGTGGAGGCACCGCTGTGACTGACAGTCTCGCACGCTTAGGTAAGTTATTTGAACCTGTAAGGTTTTAGTCACCCCCAAAAATACAGCTATTTAAATGGTTTTCTTTATCAATTCTGAAGTGAGAACTTAGAATAGCCAAAATGGAAATCCACTTCAACGTTGCCTCTTTATAAGGTAAACAATTCTGTAGGCGCTTGTGTAGGACCAATTCTCTGCCTCCTGAACCAACTTTGGCAGGATGGGCTGGTCAATATTGAAGGAATGCTATCGGGGACGGCGACAATCATGGCTCTCAGGGGACGAGTTTTGGCACGGGAGGCTATCGCAGTTTCTTGAGAACGATCTTTGAATTGTCATAGATTTTTAGGAGGACCACTTTTCTTACCATGGCAAGGTCGTTATTGCTCGAGAATAGACACATTGTTCTCGGAGGGCTCTTATTTGACATAGACACATTGTTCTCGGAGGGCGTTGTATGACAATGACTCATTTTTCTCGGAGGGCTCTTGTATGACAAAAACACATTGTTCTCGGAGGGCTCTTGTATGACAAAGACACATTGTTCCGGGAGGGTTCTTGAATGACAACATTTTTGGTGGGGCTGACAATAGTTTTTCTAGAATGAAGATGGAAATTTCCAATGGTTTTAATGTATTAAAACCATAAACTCTGCAGTAAATTGACGATAATTAATAAATTAAGAAGAAATATTGATGCGTTTGGTGAACTCACCGTCCACAAAGTCTGCCGACTGACAACAATATTATGTTCGTTATACGCTCCCAAAATAAAACGTGTCGGGGGAGCTAATGCATTTAATGGGCATCTAAATATCGTTTATTTAATTTACATTCAGTGAAGCCTATTTTTGATCTCGAGCTGACCTTAAAGTTGTTCAATGGAGCACAGCCGCTTGTAAGTTTGGTATTTTTCATTCATGGGTAAAGCTTCCAATGGTCTGGTTTTCTTTAACTGAGAACCGCTCAGGCAATTTGGAAAATGCTTTACATTAAATTTGAAACAATCCACTAGTTAATGCAATGAGCTCTGTTCAGGCAACACTACATTTAATGATCCTCAGGAGTGTTAATTAACTGTGAATAGCTCACCTTGCATATAAAATTAACGTATCTCTCTCTTCCTCCCCAACTTCTTACGTTCTAAGGGTCATTTAATCAACGTTTTGTACTCTATATATTTTGAAAGGAAATTCGTATCCAACAGAAATAATCATATCATCATGGCAAATCCATATTGAACAAAATCCTTTTTAAAAAGAAGTTGTGAATTAGAGAAACAAGCGGGGCAAAAACTTTTTTCAAGTCAAAACATACAGCTACCATTTCCACCTATACCTGTGTTAACTTAGCTGTTCTCAATAGTAAACTGGCGCGCATGGCTGTGCTGGCCTTCCCCGGCTCTGCTGCTCCTCACTTGCCTTTAGCGCTGCTGGAGGGGGCTGCAAAGATAAGAGACAAAGGTAACAGACGTACAACTTTCCCAAATAACTTTTTAAACTCGAGTTTGTGAGTTTAAATCGGGTTTCTCGGTAGGCTACTTGGGTGGTGGCCTGTTAAGGCCTTAGAGTAGAAAAAACACGTCAGTCAAGGAAGTAGGGATCTCCTTATCAAAAAACCTTGCGAATTTGCAATGCCGTTTATGCTTGCCTCAGCAGTGCCAAGCCTGAGGCTACGAGGGAATGTTACACGTTGCCCCGATGAATCAGCATCCAATGTTAGAAAACATTCCTTTTGAATTGAAGCTACTGGTAGAGATGAGCCACAACGTCACAATTCGTGCATGTTGCCGGAGGCGACGGAAATGTTAATATGTTCATTTGACTGGACATCGAAGGATGAACTGCTTTTTGGAACAGACTTCCTTGGTGTGAAGTAATCCAAATCATAGAAGAAAATAAACTGTTGTAGGCAATGAATCAGAATTGAGAAGGATGAAATGATTCAGCGGGGAAGAAAGCACTCGCATATTGTGTTACAATCCATACAAGATTATTCGCTTTGTATTCCTAGAAATTGAACAGCTTTATTATCTTGACACTTTGACCGTAGCACGTTCTGATGACAACAAATATAGTCAACTTCAAGCTTAGGAACAGCTTTTACAATCATTATGCATGAACTGCGAAATGCATTCGAACGAAAAGATCCTCGACGAACCTTCAACAGCAATCGAGGTTTGGGTCAGACATTGCAGCTGACTCTAGAAGGCTCGAGTCAGACATTACAGCTGACTCTAGAAGGCTAGAGTCAGACATTGCAGCTGACTCTAGAAGGCTCGAGTCAGACATTACAGCTGACTCTAGAAGGCTCGAGTCAGACATTGCAGCTGACTATAGAAGGCTCGAGTCAGACATTGCAGCTGACTATAGAAGGCTAGAGTCAGACATTGCAGCTGACTCTAGAAGGCTCGAGTGAGACATTGCAGCTGACTATAGAAGGATTGAGTCAGACATCACAGCTGATTCTAGAAGGCCTGAGTCAGACATTACAGCTGACTCTAGAAGGCTCGAGTCAGACATTACAGCTGACTCTAGAAGGCTCGAGTCAGACATTACAGCTGACTCTAGAAGGCTCGAGTCAAACATTGCAGCTGACTCCGGAAGGCTCGAGTCAGACATTTCAGCTGACTCTAGAAGGCTCGAGTGAGACATTGCAGCTGGCTCTAGAAGGCTCGAGTCAGACATTACAGCTGACTCTAGAAGGCTCGAGTCACACATTACAGCTGACTCTAGAAGGCTCGAGTCAAACATTGCAGCTGACTCTAGAAGGCTCAAGTCAGACATTACAGCTGACTGTAGAAGGCTAGTCACATTCAAAATAAATTTATGAGAAAAGCATATGTATAGAACAGAGTCCAAGTCTCCTAGTGCATTGCACAATTGGTGGTTAGTCTGCTCTTGCTGGCAGTTGCAAAACAAGACAATCGTTTCGCATAACAAAAAAGTTGCACTATGTGCGGCAGATGAGTGAACTGAAGATACCAAGAAGTTTTGCAGTGTTAAATGGTCAGTAAGTTTCTGCAAGATGTGGTTATTGGAAAAAAATAACGTAATCCTTATTTTTTTTAGCTAGATCGGTTATCTCAAGCGTTCCCTTGGAGTAAGTTTTAATATAGGGAGTAAACACCGGGAAGTAAATCTTGACTATTTCGTCATTTCAATCGACAGTGGGACCAACAATTTTGATGTAATATTATTACCATAACTAATCGACGAGTCCATTTCCTACCCCGTCAAGGCTATTTAATCAGCGTTAAGAAAGGTATTCGAATTCTATAACTTAATAACAGAATGAAGTTTATAGGAAATTATTATGTATGTTCAACTTCCAGCTCAAAGGAGATATAGTCTAAATCAGAGAAAACTGTATGTGTTCATGAATATAGAAGTGGTATTCATCATAAACTCATAGTTATGATGAGTTTATTTTTACTTTTTAAATTTTATTAGATAGACTATATTGAAATTACCCGTATATTCAGTTTATTATTTGCAAAATTAGCTGTATTGTTCAATAATAGGGACTATTATATGGTCAAAGCTGTCATCCACATGGAATCTTGATTGCTCGGGGTTCACATCTACCAATGTTCATTTGTAAAAATATAAAAGAAGCAGTTCTGAAGGCATACTTCTTTTTGTCATGCGTTGAAAGCTGATTCCTTGTACAATCAGTGCAATAAGTGGGTAACAAGTGCATTAAGATTCCAAAATCTCGGCAATGACATTGCATGTATTTATTGGTTTCTCTTCATAGCACCGCTGCCTCCTGCACGTAGGAGAAAATGACTGCTTATTTGTAGTTATCAAGAGACATACATCCTCGTTGCAGGATGTTGGAAATACATCGCCCTCAATGCGTATTTATGGTACCCTGATGGTACGAACACCAGCTTTTGAAGGTGTCTACCGAATGATTGTTTGGATTCTGTCCTAATTGTGTAAATCGATTTCCACTGCAAATTTGTTGTTGAAGTTCATAGCGTCATTTTTTATAGTTCATTGCTTACTGGTTGTATTTTTGACAAAAGTATGCATAATCTATGCGGTACAATTGACAGCCACTGCGTACTTGCTTCAAGTGAGCAGGGTCGAGATGAACATAACATGCTTTGGGCAGAAAACACACACTAGTGCACAGGCACCAGCGCCCTCAAATACTTCCTCCTCTCACCGCCACGACTTAGCTAAGTGCTCGTTTGGTTGAGCCTCAAGAACAATCAAACTTCCTCACTTCGTCCTCTCCCAGACTCCCCTGCAGCAAAACGTTCGTTACTATAACCTCAAACACAAGCGTCCTCGCTCACTCCATTCTCTCCTAGCCTCTCGTGAAGTAAACTGCTTGATCACTAAAGCATCAAGCACGAGTGCTCTCCCTCACTTCATCCTCTCCCAGCCTCCCGTGAAGTAAACTGCTCGATTACTATAGCCTCAAGCACAAGCGTCCCCACTCACTTCATCCTCTCCTAGCCTCCCGTGAAGTAAACTGCTCGATCACTATTGCATCAAGCACAAGCGCTCTCCCTCACTTCATCCTCTCCCAGCCTCCCGTGATGTAAACTGCTCGATTACTATAGCTTCAAGCACAAGTTCCCTCCCTCACTTCATCTTCTCTCAGCCTCCCTTGAAGCAAAACCTTCAATTAGTGTACCCTCGAGCATAAGTGCTCTTCCTCACTTCCTCCTCTCCAAGCCTGCCCAGAAGCCAACTGCTCGTTTAGCTTAGCCATAAGCACAAGCAGCGGCCATCATTGCCTTCTATCAAGGTAAACAGTTCCAGTAATTAAACCTATCAAATGCCAGGAAAACACGAATTACCTCCACACCCTCCATCTTTGCATATGCAGCCGACCCTCTCAGAGCAATAACTCGAATTACCTCCACACCCTCCATCTTCGCATATGCAGCCGACCCTCTCAGAGCTATAACTCGAATCACCTCTACACCCTCCATCTTCGCATACACAGCCAACCCCTCTCAGAGCAATAACTCGAATTACCTCAACACCCTTCATCTTCGCATACACAGCCGACCCTCTCAGAGCAATAACTCGATTTACCTCAACACCATCCATCTTCGCATATACAGCCGACCCCTCTCGGAGCAATAACTCGAATTACCTCAACACCCTCCATCTTCGCATATGCAGCCAACCCCTCTCAGAGCAATAACTCGAATTACCTCAACACCCTTCATCTTCGCATATACAGCCGACCCTCTCAGAGCAATAACTCGAATTACCTCAACACCCTCCATCTTCGCATGTACAGCCGACCCCTCTCAAAGCATTAATTCGAATTACCTCAACACCCTCCATCTTCGAATATACAGCTGATTTTTCGGATCGCACGATGAAGTCATTACTACATCTGAAAACTAAGTCATTTCCTACAACAAATCCTTTTCCATTAAAATATTGGACGAACGATGCGTAAATTTGAGCGTTCAAATACTTTTTTTTGTCGGTAATGAGTGACCGTCAAGCTTGCCGGTGCATTACACATTTAACTTGTTTCGATTGGTTTGGTAAACAGTCAAGTTCGTTAAATTCCTTGATTTTAATCATTAGCATTATTTTACATCCTCTCTTCCAGGACTGTCACATTGTATCCGGCCATATCATTAAAATAGCTGCATATCCCTATCATTTTGATTAGGAAAAAAAATTAGATATCGAAACACTATTAATAAAGGGACGATAATCAATCATTCATTTGATACAGGTGAAAAAATGCACATTAGTGGGTAGACTAAACGCAGAAGGATCAATTGTAAATACCAGAAGAAATGAAGGGAAACAATTGAACATAGATAGCCAAGATCGACGTCACCTCAGTTGGTTTTTGGGGGGAAATCCTGCGCTGATGTGATAATTATTGTATGGTTGCAGTGCGTTTTTCATTCGAAATGATCGAAAGGCCTTATGGGGGTTTCATATAGAAATGATTGATGGTGGAAAAAAGTCTTGCGGGGCTTACTACTGCAAATGACTCATAGTGGTTTTATGTTGGACAGGTATCATGGCAGGAAAGATCTTATGCTTAGAAGGTCCAATGGAGGTGTACGGTGAAATGCTTATATTGGGGTACTATGGTGAGATGAGGGTTTTTGTTATTTGTATATTTCCAAATGCCACATGCAGCGTTTAGGCTAGATGTGGCACAGATGACTCATAACACAAGAACATTGACACAATAACAACGGAGATGTAAAGATGCGGATGATGAATACATGATAGACGGAAGCTACATATCAAGATATCGACTACGATACGAGTAAATCAGTTTGTCCGCTGGTGAATCCACCCAGCCAGAGGCTTCAGTCCAGAACGGAGAACTTCCTTAGGGAGATCCTGCTGAAGTAGGAAGACAATTTCATCTACTTGGGGCATTTGATTACAAAATACCTGCATGATAATGCTTATAAATTCAAACAACTACGCAATTTAAATGTGATTGGCGATTAGCTTATTAAAAATATTATATATTTTTTCCAACTGATGTTAAGCTTCCACGAATGAATTCCACATATATGGGACTGAACACTGTTGTTGCAGAGAAATCCTGATTTCAATAGAAATTATGTTTAAATCCTATTGACCTTTCTATAAGAGAACCAATTGTATGTGTTTGGATTCCATATCAGCATGCGACTCCGCACAAGCTGGCTGAGAGGTATAACTGGACATGTGTTGCTATATATTTCACCTCCCCAGTACGATGTTTTTTTATGTAGGTACTCACGATGGACTGGGACGTCGAAGGTATCTGTGTACCTATGAATTGGCACGTTTGTCACCAATTTATATAATGTTGTTTTGTGTGTTACCCCTACTGTCTAAATGTTTGTACCTAGGGTGTGTGATCACAACGTGTTGGTTGAAATATCATAATAGCCTTGTTTCTTTGTAACCACTATTGTATCATCGAGGGCCTCAATTAAGAATAACGGTATTATTATTATTATGATTGGTTCTTATTTGCTTAGTATCTTATTATGAATATGCTAATTTATCAATAAAGTAGCTCAAGTTTATAGGTGTCCATCCTAACATGATTTTTAACTTACTACGAAGCGAAGTTTGATGCCCGCAGACAAGGCACTGCCAGGAACATCTGCTGCCCACCAGAGATAGTCTGTTTTGGTCATCGTTCCCGCCGTCTGATGCTTGCGGTCAGGGTACAGCCAGGAGCATTGACTGCCCTGGAGAGGTTGTCTGCTCAGGTCGTAGTTCCCACCAACTGATGCTATCGGTCAAGACCTAGCACCTAATAATAAATGCCCGCGAGAGGCTGCCCGCTGTGTCGTGGTGCCCGCCGTCACGAAGCTCACTGTCAGGAGCACAGTCAAGAACATCGGCTGCCTTCGATTTCTTCCTGGTGAGTTTCACTCGCTCTTTGCCCTGCCGTCGAGTTTATCTTGTAATGCTCAATTTATGACCTCTTTTCAGAAGCTTACAATTTATGACGTGTTGTTGAAAATAAACAACGCATGACTTCCTGTTTTCTGTTATTAGGCGCAAAACGTATTGCCGCGTTTGGAGACGCAAAAGTTATGACCTGCTATTCGGTGGCGCAGAATTAATGGCAAGCAGCTCAGAGAGGCCCATTTTCTGCACAATTTAAGTACGGGCAATGATGAAGTGCTGACAGGTTTTAATTACTGCTTGCTGGTGGCGTTCATAATACCGCATGTAGTACATATTTTTGACTTTCAGATTTGCAGTTAATGCATTGTGTTCTGTTTCCATAACGCCACACTTTGCAAGCTGAATGCTTGTTGTTGGGGCACAATATGGAGCTCCGTGGTGGTAAAAGTCCATCTATAGTGTAGGGTTATGATATGAACCATGAATTGTGTGATCTGTGGAAGAGAGCAACTTATAACCGGCTGGTTTTATTTTGTATCGGATAATCCCCGTTCCGATTTTTGAAAATGGCCAATTTACGGACTGTTGTCAAAAAATACGCAAATTACTGGCTGCTGATAAAACCCGCTAAATAAACGCAACTATCGTTGCCCGCTGTTTGCAAGTGCACAATTTATAGCACGCTGCTAGAGATTGTCCTATATTTTACCCACTGTTAGCGAGCGCCATGTTTGTTCCCGCTTTTATTTTTTTTAAGCGTCTAATTTATGACCAGCCCTTCAGATGTCATCGATAGTAAGAAGCGAGCAAGTAGCTGCAGTAGCGAGTCAGTAGCTGCAGTAGCGGGTCAGTAACTGCAGTAGCGGGTCAGTAGCTGCTCTAGCGTGCCAGTAGCTGCAGTAGTGGGCCAGTAGCTGCAGTAGCAGGTCAGTAGCTGCAGTAGCGGGTCAGTAGCTGCAGTAGCGGTTCAGTAGCTGCAGTAGCGGGTCACTAGCTGCAGTAGCGGTCCAGTAGCTGCTGTAGCGTGCCAGTAGCTGCAGTAGTGGGTCAGTAGCTGCAGTAGCAGGTCAGTAGCTGCAGTAGCGGGTCAGTAGCTGCAG
>SDVV010008758.1:0-17054 GCA_016164225.1 Gammarus roeselii | reverse complement strand
TCTACACATCAGTATTCTTTCGTGTCATATGTCCCATAAATATTCCAGCCAACGAACACATGCCGAAGTGCCGAACAACCAAACACAGTTGCTCCTGAGAGACGATGTATTGTGAAAAGGTCCGTAGCAAAATGAACTACCAAGCACATGTTAAATAACTGCCAGACACATGGCAAGCACCTGTAAATACCTGCTGATGACCTGCCAAGCACCTGCCAATCACCTTTGAAGCCATGCCAAGCCATTGCTAAACACATGTCAAACACTGCCATACTCCTTTGACACACCACTCCTTATTTCCACATCCATATCATCCCTGGGCTGTTACAACGGGCTGATTGATGATTAAGTGACCACATGCTGGCATCAGGTGAAAGGCGTCTGAGCAATCATTCCTGTAGATGATTGGTGCCCTGGATCAACAATGTGGTCCTCCGTCTGTTATTACAAGATGAACTCAATTTCTATTTGCTATGTGAGCTCCATTTCTTCTGAAGGGGGTCACAATAGTCAATTATTTCCATGTCTGACGCCTCGAATAGCTTTTGGATTTAATTGTTTATACAATCCCTGCTAGTTTTGTGTTATGATTTCAATAATGAAATAAAATGTATGAAATAAGTTTACTAGTTGATAGTGTGCCAATTCACATACGTAACTATGCAGGGTGTCTACTAAAGAGTGTATATAATGAAACCTAAGGTGAAGCCACAGAAAAGTTACATTCATCACTCG
The DNA here is from genome assembly GCA_016164225.1 of Gammarus roeselii. Classification (NCBI taxonomy): domain Eukaryota; kingdom Metazoa; phylum Arthropoda; class Malacostraca; order Amphipoda; family Gammaridae; genus Gammarus; species Gammarus roeselii. The sequence goes on along the minus strand of SDVV010008758.1, from coordinate 16,319 downwards.
TCATGTCAGGTAAATACTAAAGATAGTGAACTTTCGTACTTCATCACTATGAAAACTTCGACTCGAAAACTCAACTTCGAAATGAGCTCCTAAATTGATAGCACAAAATCTTGATCTACGGTGGTAGCTCGTGACAGCTAGCCAGACATCTACTTAGGTGAGGCGTTGGGCGGCATCATCACACAATCATCATATTGATGGGGTTGGCGACGCTACAGAACCTTGAATTAGATGGTTAGGATGGGACCTAAGCATAAACCACTTCTCGCTCGATAATTTTTCCTTCGTGGATCACTGTTTAAATCTGATACCCAGGAACAAACAGATGTACATTCATTTTATTGAGCTTCACTGAGCCTCTGGCACCTGTAGAACTTGTACTTCATTTTCAGTTGCGTACGAAGAATTTTATGAGTAGTAGACAAGCTGAAGTCGGTTTACTAGCTACTTGTCGGATGGAAAAGGTAGGATTTTGCGAAATCTCTTAGTTTGAGAGTTCATCCGCTTCTGTCGTTGTCCTTGAAGACTTGCGTCCTTGGGGTTGCACCTTTGAAATTCAAATTTTTTTTGCAAATTTGACGATGCAATTGAAAAGATGTTGCTGATATTTGCTCTATTGTCTTCTTTGATGTTAAATTTCTGCATACATTTTCGTTCCAACGCGTTTGGAGAGGAAGTCTTTGTATGTTCAGGAGTGATGAAGGTCTTTTGTTCACTTGTGAACACTACTGTTCATCATATTTCAGGCATGAAATATCGCACAACATTTTATATATGATCACAAATAGCGGATTATAGCAAAATGTCCAGTATCACAGATACGGCCGCAAATAAAAATTACTATAATCGGGCGTTTGGTCATTGATTAAATGCTGCTTCTAAAACATATACTCGGTACCGAGGACGCGCTCATCGGGAATTCATGCAAAGATTGACTCTATTTAACTATTAAATATCAGAATCAAAATAATGGTTACGCGTTCGACAATTTTTAACCTGACGGAATTTTTATCCATGCCACCGGCTTTTTTTCCCCACGTAACCGCATTTTTTGCCACGTGAGCCCTTTTTTTCAATCCAAGTCCCTTGATTTTTAGACATATCACATTTTTTTTACCAACATCAACTCACGATTCAATAATATGAATGATTTTTACTTCCGTCCCTACATTTTTATACAATTTACTTCGTATAATACATACGTCCCAACTTTTTAATTACGTCCCCTCCTTTTTTGCATTCGTTATCTAATTTTTTCACCCATGCAACCTCATTTTTTTCATCTTCGTCATATCCATTTTTACCCACGACATCTCTGTTATCACCACATTATCCATTTATTTCCCCGTCGCGTCTACCATTTCTTTCTTTCTCAGGTAAATCCATTCCTCCGCGTCATCACTTATACACCCATCTCCTCTCCTCTCTTATACACCCATCTCCTCTCCTCTCATATACACCCATCTTCTCTCCTCTCTTATACACCCATCTCCTCTCCTCTCTTATACACCCATCTCCTCTCCTCTCTTATACACCCATCTCCTCTCCTCTCTTATACACCCATCTCCTCTCCTCTCATATACACCCATCTCCTCTCCTCTCTTATACACCCATCTCCTCTCCTCTCTTATACACCCATCTCCTTTCCTCTCTTATACACCCATCTCCTCTCCTCTCTTATACACCCATCTCCTCTCCTCTCCGATACAGCCATCTCCTCTCCTCTCTTATACAACCTTCTCCTCTCCTCTTCTATACACCCATCTCCTCTCCTCTCCCATACACCCATCTCCTCTCCTCTCTTATACACCCATCTCCTCCTCTCTCTCTTATACACCCATCTCCTAATTTTTTTCTCCAGTCGTACTGTATGCACGTAACTTATCTTATACACACGTTCTTCCCGTTTCTACCAACAACTTTGTACCTACGTCGCCTCTTGTTATATTAGCGGCTTCTCATTTATCTTCCCAGCGCTGACCCCGACACTACGGGTGAGCGTCCCCCCACGGGTCTCCTCGCCTTTCCCAGCGGCGAGATCCTCTACGTGTACCCCTCCCGCCTACGAGTGCCTTGCGTGGCAGACCTCACCAACTGGCCTTACGACATCCACAACTGCTCCGTCAAGTACGGATCGTGGGTGCACGACGGCTACTCCTACGACCTCGAACTACATGACGACACGCCTGAGGTGGAGGTGCATTGGCGTCTGGGAAATTTCACGGGTGCTCAAAGGACTTTTGCAGGGGGTTAAATATTATAACGTTGGCCTTAATGACTTAAACCTTGACTCAAAGGAATTTTGAGTACGTTGAATGAACTTCTATGTTTGATGGAAGGACTTTTGCGTATGGCGAATGATTGAGGGAGAGAAGGAGGAGAGAAATATCGTTGGATTATAATGTGGTTATTTGTATAAAGCTAGCGGCCTCCTTTTGCTGTATTCTCTATACAGTGTCCCTCCCATATGCTTTTTCAACACGGTCGAGCATCCATTTCGTGAACTAGCGACCTATTAAGCATGGTGAAACTTATGAACCTATTTTGTCGAATAATATCGACGTTCAAAAATCCATGATCCTTCTTCATAACAAAGAGACGTTTATCAGATTAAGGCGACGGTGAGTGAGGGTTCTGATAACACAAACAAATACATCGTGTTGTGAACTTTTGAAAGTCCTGTTTTAATGCAAACATGGCTCAAACTGAACTGGCCTCATCAAACACTTTCCTGCCCAGGATAAATAGTTTGAAAACACAGCTTAAGGAATTTATTTTAGTTGATCACTGCGGCAATGGTTAATGCTTCGCTGGTTAATGCGGCAATGGTTACCGATTCAATGGCTTATTCTGCAATGTTAACGCGCCTCGCATTACACCTCAATATTCCAATGTTTTAAACAAAGATCATACCGAAATTATACATATTTGTATACGTTTATGTTTGCCTCAGTTCTCGTTTTTCAGAAAGATTGAGAGATGTCGACCGAATCTTCTTTTGTAAATAAAGCCCGGTCGACAATTTTTTTTTGTTTGAGATTCGAGTCCTTCAGTTTTTAAATGTTTCAACTGCAATCACTGATATTTTACTATCCCTAGTTCCTGATCTAGTGACGTTCTTGTGCCGTAGAATATAGACGTTGGGAGATGCAGGGCCTTACGGCCCTTTGGCATGCTGCGTGTCTCTGGTGCCACCCAATCGATTGAAATTTAACTCATTCTATAACACTACTAAATCAATATATTGACGTTTCAATACATGTGTGGACCAACAATTCAATGAGGCTCCTATAATGAACAGATTTTACCTTTCATTTTTTTTTCCATCAGGTGGACTTGGCCAAGTCCTTCAAAGAGGATCGTAACTTGACTCGTGGACAGTGGAATGTCCTCGGGTCCAGCTTGCAGAAGTCCACCACCTTCTACCCGTGCTGTGAGGAGCCTTATCCTACCATAACACTCAGGATGCTCGTACAGAGGAATGCTCCCTCCTTCGCTTACACCATACAAATTCCTGCCATAGGTACGAAAACATTAGGTTTCAAAATGCAACTGTGAATTGATGGGAGAACACGTAATATATGAAACACGTAATGAATGAAACACGTAATGAATTAAACACGTAATGAATGAAAAGTCCCAAAAGGTCGTGTTGTTTTATGTACGTTCCGAGTCCACTCAGGAAGTTGCGATTATTTTTTACTTGAATTCACAAATTTATTTCATTGGAACAATTATTTGTTCAGTATATTGATTTATAGCTTGATAAATTGAATTGGCATGTAGGTTTCTTTTCATCAAGTACAACAGTACCCTATCATCAGTACGTTTTGAGAGGTCCTATAATAATGGGCAAACTTAACTTAGAATTTATTGGAGAGTAAGCACCTCGTTGGCCTCAGTAATGAAACATTCCAAGCAAAAACCGGGGACCTTCTTAGGCCAAAGTTATATCGATTTGTTAAATCAGGTCACTTGCATCTTTGCAGTATCAATAACCGTGATTTGTCATACCTCCACCCAGCTCTGAGCCTGCTCACTGGAGTGGTGTTCCTGCTCCCTCCCGCCGCGGTGGAGAAGGTTGTGGTGGGAACCCTTTGCCTGGTGCTGGATATGCAGTTCCTGGCCTACTCGTCGGCCGCCGTGCCGCACTCGCCCTCACACACTCCTCTCATAGGTCAGTTTGCTAGCTTTTGTGCTTTAATATCACAATACCCGAACCAAACACTTTTTGAACTGAACTATATCACTGTTTGGTTAGATTATTTGTATATTCGAATGGCTTTTTTTTTATCGTCTTGAATGCTCGCTTTACATTTTCAAATTTTGACACTGAGAAAGGGTGATGAATGCTGAGGTGAGTGGTCGCAGGCCTAGAGGTAGACCGAAGTTTGGGTGCATGGATGGATGGTGTGAAGCAGGCGTTGGGAAGGAGAGACATGAATGTGGAGGTGGCGAGAGAGCGTGCAATGAATAGGCGTGAGTGGAGAATGGTTGTGAATGTGGATTTTGACGCTGCTCTAATGTGCTGTCCCGCCCTTGGCACCCCGCTGTCAGGATGGTCGTGGGTGGGGGGGCCCGGCCATTATGACACGGCGGGAGTAAACCAGTGAAAACTGTCGGGCCCTGCTGCTGACGACGGATCCTCGGACTGCACTCGTGACCCAGAGTGTATGTTGAGGGGGTACCGGCCGGACCCTTTAGTACAAAAGGGCTAAGTTGTGTGAGAGTGAGCGTATGAGGGTGTGAGGTGCACCTTGCCGTCGGCCATCCCCCTTTCTGGGGGATGCGGCCTAGTGTCTGTATCTGTATATCTGTGACACTGAGAAAATTGTGCTTACTTTGGAATTCTTTTTCAATTCCTAGTGAAATTCATCAGCGAGCAGCTTATCCTGACCGCCATCACCGTGATCCTGACCGCCATCGTAGTGCGGTTGGTGAGGGACCCGCACCAGACCTGCCTTCCTCACTGCCTGCAGAGGGCACTCGCAGTCTTCGCTGCTTGCTGTTGCCTTGGCAATTACCGCAGTCTGGTGAGTGCTGGGGTCTGACGAAGATGCTGGGTATGAAGGGGATGCTGGGGTCTAAAGAGGTTGCTAAGGTTTAGATATGACGATGGGCTTTAAAGAAGATGATGGGTTCTAAAGAGGTAGCTGGGGTCAAAAGAGGGTGATGGGGTCTGTAAAGAATGCTGGAGCAAACGTTTCATGATTATTTTAATGTTTGAACAAAGAACACCATTAACATTTATAGTCCCCTTTTTCTGCCCGGGCGGATCAATATTAAAATTATTTTCTCGGAGAACCAAAGTTGTCTGTCTAAATAGGACTTACTTCTAGAACAGATTCAAAGTGAATAATCTGATAAAATTGGCTTGTGAAGCTGCCATTTCAAACCCGACATTTTATTTGAAATTGTCTGAGATCACATAATTTATTTAATGTTGCTACAGCCCTCTCTTTGAAGAAATATCCGTAGATATCCTTCACTATGTCCATTACCGTTGACAGACTACCAACTAAACATACTACCTGTATCTGATCCCTTCCAGAGTAATTCATTTATAGCAGCTTTATTTTTATTTATTGGGAAAAAAATATTTTCCTCCACTCAGGCCTCCAAGTCTGAGATGTCCCCTTACCCTCAAGGCTTCAAGGGTGAAGACCTGGAGCTAGGTGAGGACCGCGACTTCATCGGGCGCGCCTACCCAAACGGCAACGTCCCCGGCACCCCTTCTTCGGGCAACAACAACACCACCTCCTCTTCTCGCAGGGCGCCTTACGACTACCTCCTACTAGGCGCCATCATAGACAGGGCATGCCTGCTGCTCTACGTTATCGTGCTCGTAGGAAACCTCATCGCCTTCAGCTCTGTTCTCTTCTGGTGATTGTTCGTCGCAGCTCGGTGTTTTTAGGTGATTGCTGCTCACCACCCCCGGCACTGTGTTCTCACCAGATCGGTGCTATTTAGATGATTGTTGCTCACCACTGACCGGCACTGTGTTCTCACCAGATCGGTGCTATTTAGATGATTGTTGCTCACCACCCCCGGCACTGTGTTTTCACCAGATCGGTGCTATTTAGATGATTGTTGCTCACCACTGACCGGCACTGTGTTTTCACCATATCGGTGCTATTTTTATGATTGCCGAGGCAAGTGTCCCCAACTTTACTGCAGGAATTGATCACATGGCACGGAGGACGTAGGTTTGTTGAATTGAGATGCATGTCAGTGTAAAGGAAAAAAAAAATTATGGTGTTGGTATCCACATACGTTCAGCATGTGAAGAAAATGATGACCAGACATGTGGGGGCTAAGAAGATATAGGCACCGCAAATTGAACTAAAAAACTGAAAATGTCATAAAATATCGGGCGCATTTTTCATCTGCCGACAGCCATACATACTATTGTGTTATTTGTTCATTTTTTCGACTGGAAAATCCAAATAGTGCAACAAATATCGAACTGAGTAAATCCTACTTTGGATTTGAATGTGGCGTCCAGAAGAAGTCAGGCGAGTCTGCTGAATGCTGAGTGAGGTACACGTGTAACATAACCGCACTACTCATGTGACTAACGCACTCGTTATAGGACCGAAATGAAGAGTCTTGTAACCTAAAGTTGTAATTGCTGTAGCTCTGATACTCAAAGTCAGAGCAGCATTTGCATCCTTTTTTCAGTTCAGGTTGCAGGGAACCAAAAAGCTCACCGAATCTGTTCATGTTATTGTTCCCTCATAAAGCTAATCAATAGTTAGCTTCGTTCCCTCATAACGATGGTGGAACGACTTGTGTCCGTATTATGTGCGTGCCTTCATGTGACAACACATATGAGGAGACACTGGTATAGCTTTAACCTCTTATAGCGATGGTAATGGGATTTATCTGTTTCCTGGCCATCATAAAATGTAAAACCACTAATGAAACTTCGCTTCGAAATAGCAAGTCTAGAATTAAATGTAAGAACGGCGCACATTGAAAGAGTATTACTGATATATACTCTTTAAACTTGAAAATATACAATACAAATTGAAAACAGTCTGCTTTGAAATTGTTGTTATTAACGTTTGGAATTTACGATTTCTTCAATAGTCGTCCCTCACCATAGAAAGATTTATTTAGAAAATATTGAATATGTTTCTAATATGAAGCATCTCTTTGTATGGCAGCTGTACGTGCATTAGTCGTGTTTTGTAGTGCTGATAAACAGTGCGTGCAACGCATTCATCGGGTTGAAATATATATAGCGATCCTTTAATCCCTACCATACCAGAAAGTACGTAAACAGTACGCCACTTACGATTATTTATATCTATATTGTATGCCAGAGAAGGGGCACCCTTCTTCTCATAAAAGGACACTCCCCCGTTCATGGGCGTTAATTGATGCACTAACGAGACTGTTCCCCCCAGCGTCATTCTGTCGTGGGGCCAGTGTTATTCTGTCTGGAGTCAAGTTTTATTCTGTCGGGAGACAAGTGTTATTCTGTTTGGAGACAAGTGTTATTCTGTCGGGAGAGAAGTGTTATTCTGTCTGGAGACAAGTGTTATTCTGTCGGGAGAGAAGTGTTATTCTGTCGGGAGACAAGTGTTATTCTGTCGGGAGACAAGTGTTATTCTGTCGGGAGAGAAGTGTTATTCTGTCGGGAGAGAAGTGTTATTCTGTCGGGAGACAAGTGTTATTCTGTCGGGAGACAAGTGTTATTATGTCGGGAAAAAAGGTTAGCCTGTCACCAGAGGCTATTGTGGGTTGGAAAGGATCGCTATAAAGATGATAGAGAAAACTATGAAAAACAGAGACCAGGTCATAAAAACGGGTAAAACTTTTATTTCTTCTTAAAAGCAAAACATCGTATGTATATCGATCATAAAATGCTTGAATGTCCTTCTACAGGAACTCTATGTTTTGGAAACGCGTCCAGTGAATGTTGATAACACTGCATTGTAACCACTACATGACTCTGCAATGCATCCACTAAACGACACTGCATTGCAAGCATAGCTTGACACTGCACTGCAAGCACTGTATGGCAAGCACTGCATGACACGGCATTGTGAGCACTGCATGACAATGCATTGCAAGCATAGCTTGGCACTGCACTGCAAGCACTGTATCACAAGCACTGCATGACACGGCAAAGTGAGCACTGCATGACAATGCATTGCAAGCACTGCACAGCGAAGAATTGCATTGCATACACTGCGTTGCAAGAACTGCATGACTCTGCATTGGAGCACTGCACAACAACATTGCAAACACTACACGAAAAAATGCCTTTGTGTATTATCTTCTATGGTTAAATTCCACTGAAATGTAAAGTTTAATAGTTATAGTATTTTTTGAAAAACGTTACCTAATAACCCACGATGCATTTTGTACGACACAAATTATCATTTATCCTACTGTGCATAGGCATTAAATTTGGGTAATGAGGGCAGTCATATTCGCGTGAAAGATATAGACACACACACGCACACGCACGCACACACACACACACACACACATACACACACACACACACACACGTCATGCGCGACTAGTGTTCGAGAGGACAACTTGGAAGCACTAGTTCGTATTTATAGATGTATTATTATTCGGCGCGCTGCACTAATAGAGAGCCACATTACTGCTCCGGTAGCAATACCATTGAACCGCTGATGCAGTTAACACACTTATGGGTCGGGGAGAAATGTTGTCCAGAATATGTATTATTGTTGACTGGTCGTTTGGTGACGTCTTCGCGCTTGGTTGACTTAATCACATTAATCAGAATCTTCTGCTTCTTTTACTCTGAGATTTCATAATTTTCAGACTCAAGCAAATGTCAAATGTGAATGTTGAAGCGACGTTTCCTAGATGTTTATCATTCAGTATATATGTATTCCCACCATGAAATACTGCATACATACTACTTCACTGCGAACAAATTTTGCTTCATTTTTCAACTGAAGTTATCATCTAATGTAACATTTTTTTAAGCACTTTCATGTCTATATGATATTAATTTGAACCACACAACTAGTTTTAATCTTTCAGAGTGTCTCCAAATTAAAATTTGCTTCTATGACGTTGAGAAATGAACTTAATGTCATGCACTGCTGCACACACATTGACCTTAATTTGACTTTGAAACACATTTAATACTGAAAAATTAAACTCGTATACAATCGTCTTATGAGTTTAAGACAGTTGCTTCATAGGGCCGAAACCTTTGATATAATATTCGCATATCGCTCCTGTTAGGTCAATCACTCCTGTTTAATTTAGTATGACGTAGTAAAAGTATGTTAACCGAAGTAAGGAAAGAAAACGACGACAGGAAACAGACGTTTTCGAAGACAGGAGGGTTATGCTCATAATGTTACGAATAGTATCTAGTATGTTGTTGGTAACACCACCAAAATACTTGCATTTCATTTCTCATAATACCTTAGTGTTTTTTCTGTATATAATTTGATGTATAATATTTTGTTTCACGATTGGTGATTTGTATATTTCTGCTTTCTGTATTTTTTTTAATTTAATCATAAGAAGGATGACGTCATCGTCAATGTTCACTAACCAAATAGTCTTAGGAGTAGTCCCCCATTAGAATCTTCCCGCCTTCGGGAAGAACGAGTAGTCCCCCATTAGAATAGCATGGATATTACTTTTAACAAGACCATATAACTATCCATATAGAATCAGGTGATAGTCTTTTTGAATAAACACAGACATGTCAAGATTTTTTTTTATTCATGATTTTCGAGATTATTTTAGTTTTTTGTATTAGCAAAGGAACGCTAGTCATGGTCAGTGCTTACCGAGTTAACGCAGCACGCTACTTCTTCTCACTAGGTGTTCAATAGAACAGTTTGGACAACATAGTGAATAATAGTATTGAGTTACTCTAACTTACTCCGCACTACTTAAATACTTGCTACACAGGGAACACAAATCAGAATTGAAGATCTATCAAGTAACTACTGTGTACGTAAGACCAGAGAAAACGAGGAAGGCGAATCAGTCAATAAATTTATAATCGAAGGACATTGTTTAATTTACCATCCTATTTTGGTACGCACTAAATTGGAAACTTACTTATGATTAACTATTTGTTTAGGTGAAAAATAGCCAGGAAAAAAAAATGTGATGAAGTTTATATGAAATTGAATGAGGAAGGTTTAAACCGGGAAGGGTTACATTGTGAAGTCTAAAGGTGTTCAACTAGAGTGTCGTGATTTGTATTGTGATGAGCGCATATCAGGCTATTCAAAGGAGTTGGTAAAATGATTGACTCTGAAATTCATGTAACTGAATAGACCTTGTCTGTGCATTAGTTATAAATATATTTGGATACATTACTTAATTGTTTGAATTTAATTAATACGAATTCATGAGGTGTAGCCATCGCTACAGCCGTTGCAGAAACATATGCAAGTATTTAAAATCTTGAAAAAATATTTAGCTCACATTCAATTATAGACAGCACTTAATTTTCAAAATACCGTCACAAACAATATTTTATTTATTCTATACGATAGAAAGGTATATTATCTCGGCCAAAATATAACAGAATAATATGAATAAAAAATTTACGAAATCGATAATAGAATGTAGACATTATTCATTGTTTTCATATTCACAAGCCACATGGACATTTCAGGGCTTTGCATGTGACAGTCAGTTGACAGAGGGTGCATCCCTCATTTGACAAGTTATACTTAGAAGGAAACGAGCAGGGCAGACATTCAAAAGAGGCAGCGGAAATAAAAGAGCCACCGGGAAAAAAGGCAAATTATTAAGTTGGTGAAATACAAAAATTGTTTTTTAGGGAAATAATTTATTCAAGTTATTATACCTACTCAAAATCATTCACTATATATGAACAAATATTTTTTTTTAAATAAAATATAAAGGATATATGGACTTTCACATTTTCTAGGAATGGAAATTTCTACTGCATTTCATGAGCCATCAATTCCAGAGTAGTTTGAGAAGCACAATAATCGCACCGTAAAACTATGAAAAATGATAACACAGAACGTTAAATTTAGTTTTTCACTATGCTACGTTCTGACGCTTTGAATAAAATAAGATTTATATTTTACTATTGTGAGTAATTCATTTTTGGTTTAAATAAATAGCTGCGATTTGTGATCGGTAGCGCCAAGGGTTGGCCCAATACCAAGAACATTTATCTCTTTTCTAATAAGCGTGAATTGATGAAAAATAGATGAAAAATTCTAAGCATAATAGTGTATGACTTTTATTTGCATATTGAAGAATGAAGAATCGACAAATATGCGCCGTGGCAAGCAAGACACATAGCAGCTAGTGATGAAAACAATGATATTTTAACTCAACACAGTGGGGCTGGTAATTGATCTCGTTCCCAATATTACATTTGCGGGTTGTTCTTCTGATTATGACTTGAGTATATCAGCAAGAGATCCTTTCCCAGGTTATGGTTTTTATCCTTTCCATCGTCATTCAGGGGGACAGTGTTGTCAGGGAGGCTTCTACTTTCAGGCGTCAGACGTGTAACAGTTTGGTGTTTTTGGAGCTGAATCTTTTGATTTTCGTTTCTAGGAATGTGGATGAAATTTTTCGAGTTTACTTCAAATTGAAATTGTCGTTCCTTGCCGCGATCACCTGACGCAAAGTCATTGCTGCTCAGATTAGGAGGAAAAACATGTGATTCATAACGCTGTTCCATCCTTTGATTTTCACTTGCAGGAATATTTAACGGCAGGACTGGTGTTTGAACAATCGTTGGACCATCTTCTCGCTGTACGTTGTTCGACTGAAATCTTCCCTCTGGATAGTGAAGAAGAGATGATGGGCGAACTTGATGGAATTCACTGCGGTCATCATTTTCAACTTTGAAATTAGATGATTGCAATTCACCGTGTTGAGGACGACTCCCAATGTCAGAGTGTACCGCAGACCTTAAAGCATGCCGTGGAGATTGATTGACTAGTTTTCTTATCAAATATTCCTGCCTTTTTGGAAAAACGTATCTAGGGAATCCCAAATACTGCGCCGAATTTTCAACAGCTGCGCTGTAGGTTCGCGGATCTGGGGTTGCGTAGTGGAAAATTTTGTCCCTTTGATGACTATCCATGGCTAAGCGATGGCTACGAAGAAGGTAATCTTGTTGAGATTCATTTTCTTTCGGTTTAACCAAGAAGCGAGACGAAGGAACATTACCAAACTGACCATTTCCCGGATATATTCCTGCATGATAATCTGAATGATCGTTAAGAAATCGATCGTCCATTTTCCTTGCCGTCATGAGCGGACTACTAAGTGGGGATTGATCCTCATTTCGAATTGAATTTTTTTGTCGAATGTGGTGTTGGTTTGCAGCTGAATTGGCTTCACTCTCGCGAGTTACAAAGACTTCGACGGAGACCTTTGTTCCATCTGGCTTATTCTTCCTGTCATGATCTGTTTTCAATGGACTACTCACAGTAAAATTTTCTGGATGAGGTGACACATAGTTATGGAGCATGGATTCCACGGTGTCAGTGTTATTTGAATGGTTCCTTTTAGTTGAGGAGTCAGAAGATCGTCCAATGCGGTACATCATTTGAGGCCCGCTAGAAGTCATCGTGAGGTGTGGGGAAAACGACATATGATGAGGCAGAGACAAGGTCGTATGGGGATGAGACATTGAGGAGGCCATGTGAGGATAAAAAGCTGTTGATTCCACTGAGGCTATTTTTGGTGACGGTGAATGAAGAACGACGGATGGCCCATCGTAGTTGTTGATAATCCCTTGTTCGCCAATTCCCGCATCTCTCCTGTCATAGAAATTGCTTGAAGGTAGTTGATAAACTGGTCGAACTTCTGACGAATAGGACGATTGTGTGTATTGAGGAGCCTTATACTGTTGCTGATCCTGGTACATGTGATAGTGGAAGTGTTGCTTCAAAGCTGGTTTTTCCGGAGGATGATGAGGATTCACATAGTTCTGCATTGGATAGCTGTGCACCGGAGGCGACACAGGATATGAAGGAGGTATGGGTTGGTACTGCAAAGACATCACAGGGTAGAGAGGCACGTACCCCTTATCGTCTTCCTTCTTGTCTTTTTCGTCGAAATCAAAGTCAAAAATTTTAAAGAAGAGTTTTTTGAAGAAAGTTGACCGTTTTTTCTTGCTTGTGGGCCTATCTGAAGATCCTGTTATCGACAGCTCTCCCAGTGGTGACGATGACGACAAATTCAAGTTGCTATTTGTTTGAACTAGCGGAAGATTGAAGGGGGCGTAGTTATAATGAGGAGACATGTCGTTAGCGTTGTACAGACTCAAATCTTCAACTGAACTTACTTCTTCGTTTTCGTTTGAATTTCCAAACACATCCATGCTGCCTTGTAGCTGAGCCGTCAATGAAGGAAAGTTATTCCAAAGTCTACGAATGCCCGGGAGAAAAGACTGAGCTCTGTCCAAAATTCTATTGGAGAAACAGCAGTCATTGTCATGAATGTTAAAGATGTTTCTCATCCTCTTCAAATCCGATTCATCATCACGACATTGACATTTACTTTTGTTAATATTATTTGGAATTCCGTAACGCACTTCTGACAACATTGCTGTCTGGTTTGTCTTTTGATCTAGCCGCCTCCCTCTCAACAACACGGCTGGACTCAGGCCTTGGCTGGTCTGGAATAATGTCTTATTCTGGTGCCCGCCAAAATAAATGACAGGTCTCATCCGATTTAACCTTTCGTCTAGGAATTGGTTATCTCTAGGTTCATCATAAATGTGTTTCATTTTGAGCTGGTTTCTATAATGCCTGTCCTTTGTCAATACATATTTCACGTCTTTTGGAAATGCTTTCTTATCCTGGTACATGTTCGTCTCACCCATTAACAGGTTTCTTTTTCCGTGTTCCTCCAGCTTTCCGTAGATTTTGGCACTCGATATTCTTGCCATCGTCAGTGAACAATAGACGGAGAGGAATTGGAGAAGCAACAGCATCGTTTGTGAAGGTGGCATTGCCAGGGATGCTTGAGGGAACCCCAAGATTGAATGGTGAACCTGTCCTGACGTAATGTCTCGCATATTGGAGCAGGTCAATTCAGACAATTCGCGATGCGATACGAAGGTCCTGGGAACGGAAGAGAACAAATTGGTAAAGTAAATGATCAGCACAAACCTGTAGAAAAAATACACTATTAATAGACGTTGCTGACAAAAAATGTTAAAATGTGTACGATTCTTTCACTGGTCTGATTTATATCGCACAGCCCTTGATTTGTTTCATAAAGTAATTTAACACCCCTGTATACTCATGTACGCCATGTAGTGTATATTTCCAGGTTAGGGAATAATTTGGTTATCTATTGGTAGAAGCAACTGATATAAATTTTTATATCGTTACTGAGCTTGTGATAAAAATATATTGCCTAACATGGAATTAAATATCTTCACTGGGCAGAAGAAGTAAATCTCGTTCCCAATAAGTGAAATTCATTTCAAAAATCATCTTATGCAATTATAGAATGTATATTCAAACATTAATTAAATTCGTTTCCACACGTAGCGCTCACGAATGAATTATTTACAAGTTCAGGTAACTTGATAGTTTAGGCTTGATAGATTAGGCTTGATAGCTTAAGCTTGATAGCTTAAGCTTGATAGCTTAAGCTTGATAGCTTAAGCTTGATAGCTTAAGCTTGATAGCTTAAGCTTGATAGCATAAGCTTGATAGCATAAGCTTGATCGCTTAAGCTTGATAGCTTAAGCTTGATAGCTTAAGCTTGATAGCTTAAGTTTGATAGCATAAGCTTGATAGCTTAAGTTTGATAGCTTAAACACTGGGATTGATATATTTACGCTTGCTGCAGATAATGACAGTGACATGAGATTTTATGCGACAAGGGAACACAAATGAATACTTTGAGATGATAAAGATACATTTTTTTGTTATCTAGGAGAAGAATTCACGAGTGACATAAACAAAGTATTTCACGCACAAATGTCTCATGGCCTGAAAGTTAAAAAGACGTGTTAAACAGACGAGTAGACTGGAAGGAACGAAAAGCGTACGTCATTTTGTTCAAATAGCATAATACCAACCTCTCGTGTTCGTTGGTATAGTACCAACCTCTCGTGTTCGTTAATATAGTACCAACCTCTCGTGTTCGCTGGTATAGTACCAACCTCTCGTGTTCGCTGGTATAAAACCAACCTCTCGTGTTGGCTGGTATATAATACCAACCTCTCGTGTTCGCTGGCATAATACCAACCTCTCGTGTTCGCTGGTATAATACCAACCTCTCGTGTTCGCTGGTATAATACCAACCTCTCGCGTTCGCTGGTATATAATACCAACCTCTCGTGTTCGCTGGTATAATACCAACCTCTCGCGTTCACTGGTATAATACCAACCTCTCGTGTTCGCTGGTATACTACCAACCTCTCGCGTTCGCTGGCATAATACCAACCTCTCGTGTTTGCTGGTATAATACCAACCTCTTGTGTTCGCTGGTACAATACAAACCTCTCGTTATCACTGGTATAATACCAACCTCTCGTGTTCGCTGGTATATAATACCAACCTCTCGTGTTCGCTGGTATAAAACCAACCTTTCGTGTTCGCTGGCATAATACCAACCTCTCGTGTTTGCTGGTTTAATACCAACCTCTCGTGTTCGCTAGTATAATACCAACCTCTCGTGTTCACTGGTATAATACCAACTTCTCGTGTTCGCTGGTATAATACCAACCTCTCGTGTTCGCTGGTATAATGCCAGCTTCTCGTGTTCGGTGGTGTAATATCAACCTCTCTTGTTCGCTGGTGTAAAACCAACCTCTCGTGTTCGGTGGTGTAATACCAACTTCTCGTGTTCGCTGGTGTAATACCAACCTTTCGTGTTCGCTGGTATAATACCAACTTCTCGTATTCGGTGGTATAATACCAGCCTCTCGTGTTCGCTGGTATAATACCAACTTCTCGTGTTCGCTGGTTTAATACCAACCTCTCGTGTTCGCTGGTATAATACCAACCTCTCGTGTTCGCTGGTATATTACCAGCTTCTCGTGTTCGATGGTATAATACCAACCTCTCGCGTTTGCTGGTATAATACCAGCTTCTCGTGTTCGGTGGTGTAATACCAACCTGTCTTGTTCGCTGGTGTAATACCAACCTCTCGTGTTCGGTGGTGTAATACCAACTTCTCGTGTTCGCTGGTGTAATACCAACCTCTCGTGTTCGCTGGTGTAATACCAACCTCTCGTGTTCGCTGTTATAATACCAACCTCTCGTGTTCGCTGGTATATAATACCAACCTCTCTTGTTCGTTGGTGTAATACCAACCTCTCGTGTTCG
>SDVV010008757.1:0-17055 GCA_016164225.1 Gammarus roeselii | reverse complement strand
CTCCAACTAGAGACATGGGCTTATGATCTCCAACTAGAGACATGTGCTTATGAACTCCAACTAGAGACATGGGCTTATGATCTCCAACTAGAGACATGTGCTTATGAACTCCAACTAGAGACATGGGCTTATGATCTCCAACTTGAGACATGGGCTTATGAACTCCAACTAGAGACATGGGCTTATGATCTCTAACTAGAGACATGTGCTTATGAACTCCAACTAGAGACGTGGGCTTATGATCTCCAACTAGCGACATGTGCTTATCAACTCCAACTAGAGACATGGGCTTATGATCTCCAACTA
The DNA here is from genome assembly GCA_016164225.1 of Gammarus roeselii. NCBI lineage: Eukaryota > Metazoa > Arthropoda > Malacostraca > Amphipoda > Gammaridae > Gammarus > Gammarus roeselii. The sequence goes on along the minus strand of SDVV010008757.1, from coordinate 16,749 downwards.
GAGACATGTGCTTATGAACTCCAACTAGAGACATGGGCTTATGATCTTCAACTAGAGACATATGCTTATGAACTTCAACTAGAGACATGGGCTTATGATCTCCAACTAGAGACATGCGCGTATGAAATCCAACTAGAGACATGGGCTTATGATCTCCAACTAGAGACATGTGCTTATAAACTCCAACTAGAGACAAGGGCTTATGAACTCCAACTAGAGACATGGGCTTATGATCTCCAACTAGAGACATGTGCTTATGAACTCCAACTAGAGACATGGGCTTATGATCTCCAACTAGAGACATGTGCTTATGAACTCCAACTAGAGACATGGCCTTATGATCTCTAACTAGAGATATGTGCTTATGAACTCCAACTAGAGACATGGGCTTATGATCTCCAACTAGAGACATATGCTTATGAACTCCAACTAGAGACATGGGCTTATGATCTCCAACTAGAGACATGTGCTTATGAACTCCAACTAGAGACATGGGCTTGTAAACTCCATCTAGAGACTTCATTTATGAATTCCAACTAGAAACCTGTGCTTATGAACTCCATCTAGAGACTTTACTTATGAACTCCAACTAGAAAACTGTGCACATGAACTCAATCTAGAGACCTGTGTTTATTAACTTTAACTAGAGACCTGTACTAATGAACTCGTACTAAAAACCTGTGGTTCTGGACTACAACTACAAACCTATGCTTATGGAGTTCAACTAGAGACTTGTGTTTATGGACTTCAACTAGAAACCTGTGCTGATGGACTTCAACTAAAAACCTGTGCTGATGGACTTCAACTAGAAACCTGTGCTGATGGACTTCAACTAGAAACCTGTGCTGATGGACTTCAACTAGAAACCTGTGCTGATGGACTTCAACTAGAAACCTGTGCTGATGGACTTCAACTAGAAACCTGTGCTGATGGACTTCAACTAGAAACCTGTGCTGATGGACTCAACTAAAAACCTGTGCTGATGGACTTCAACTAGAAACCTGTGCTGATGGACTTCAACTAGAAACCTGTGCTGATGGACTTCAACTAAAAACCTGTGCTGATGGACTCCAACTCGAAACCTGTGCTGATGGACTTCAACTAGAAACCTGTGCTGATGGACTTCAACTCGAAACCTGTGCTGGTGGACTTCAACTAGAAACCTGTGCTGATGGACTTCAACTAGAAACCTGTGCTGATGGACTTCAACTAGAAACCTGTGCTGATGGACTTCAACTAGAAACCTGTGCTGATGGACTTCAACTAAAAACCTGTGCTCAGAGTCCTGTAGAGACTATGATACTTGGGAGCAATAAATCATTGAAGGGTAGATGCGGTGGCTCCACACACAATGACACATTGGCGTTAAATTCGTCTCATTAGCTGAAGCCTCAAATGAAGGGTCTTTGATTCAACACGTGCACCATTGGCAACCATTTGCAGGAGCCTCAAAGGAAGGGTCTTTGGTTCAACACGTGCACCATTGGCGACCATTAGCCGAAGCCTCAAAGAAAGGGTCTTTAGTTCAACACGTGCACTATTGGCAACCATTAGCTGAAGCCTCAAAGGAAGGGTCTTCGGTTCAACACGTGCACCATTGGCAACCATTTGCAGAAGCCTCAAAGGAAGGGTCTTTGGTTCAACACGTGCACTATTGGCGACCATTAGCAGAAGCCTCAAAGGAAGGGTCTTTGATTCAACACGTGCACCATTGGCAACCATTAACAGAAGCCTCAAATGAAGAGTCTTTGGTTCAACACGTGCACTGTTGGCAACCATTAGCAGAAGCCTCAAAAGGAAGAGTCTTTGGTTCAACACGTGCACCATTGGCAACCATTACCCGAAGCCTCAAAGGAAGGGTCTTTAGTTCAACACGTGCACCATTGGCAACCATTAGCAGAAGCCTCAAAGGAAGGGTCTTTGGTTCAACACGTGCAACATTGGCAACCATAAGCCAAAGCCTCAAGGGAAGGGTCTTTAGTTCAACACGTGCACCATTGGCAACCATTAGCCGAAGCCTCAAAGGAAGGGTCTTTGGTTCAACACGTGCACCATTGGCAACCATTAGCTGAAGCCTCAAAGGAAGGGTCTTAGGTTCAACACGTGCGCCATTGGCAACCATTAGCCGAAGCCTCAAAGGAAGGGTCTTTGGTTCAACACGTGCACCATTGGCAACCATTAGCAGAAGCCTCAAAGGAAGGGTCTTTGGTTCAACACGTGCACTATTGGCAACTATTTGCAGAAGCCTCAAAGGAAGGGTCCTTGGTTCAGCACGTGCACCATTGGCAACCATTTGCAGAAGCCTCAAAAGAAGGGTCTTTGATTCAACATTTGCACCATTGGCAACCATTTGCAGAAGCCTCAGAGGAAGGGTCTTTGGTTCAACACGTGCACCATTGGCAACCATTAGCAGAAGCCTCAAAGGAAGGGTCTTTAGTGGAACTCCATGGAACGGTTCAAATGTGAGGGACGAGGCGCACCGAACGTAAGCTGGCAAGAGGATCCTGAAAAGACTCACCGAATTGAGTCAATTAGAGCCAAGTGGCGGAGGGCGTAGCGTCACCCGCAGCTCACTCTCGGCCCAGCTCACTCTCGGCCCAGCTCACTCCTGGCCCTGCCCGGGGCCTGGGGGAGAGGTCCCACCCATGGCAGTGGAAGTATCTCTTCTGCAGGCAATAAAGCTTCGTATGGTGAGCCTGTGGTTTGTTTCCAACAGTTCCGCCAATCAATGCGATGGCAAGACTGTTTCTCTGTCGCTCAAACACGGTAGCCTGTCGTGACAGCTTGGGTTATGACTCATCTGAACTTGGTGACAACAGAAATCAGTTTGACGTTTTTCGATACTCCTATTATAGATGATATAAACATCACTCGCAAACTGGCGCCATCACGCATGGTTCCCAGTCGTCACGCAGAGTGGTCATAGGAGTCGGCCGGGTCGTAGCGCAAGGTAGTCAAGAAGGCATGACCGAGTCGTAGTGCAGAGTGGTCAAGGGAGCACGGCCGGGTCATAGCGCATGGTAGTCAAGGGAGCATGGCCGGGTTTTTGCGCATAGTCGCAGTGGGAGCACGACCGGATCGTTGGGTCTGCGAGCAAGGCCGCTAGGGGAACACGGCCGGGTCGCCGGGTCTTCGAGCAGAGCCGCTAGGGGAGCACGGCCGGGTCGTCGGGTCTTCGAGCGGGGCCGCCTAGGGAGCACGGCTGGGTCGTCGAACGTATGTTTGTTGAGTACACTGCAATCTGTTCAGCAGCCTAGTATATTAATACCATAATCTGAATATCCCTAATTTGCTTGTTATACATACACATGTTTCATGTGGCCCGTACGTGGTTGCATAGATATTAATTGAAGTCATTTATACGAAGGCGATCCCTGTGTTAATACAATTGATATAATTACATTCTTGGCAACGAAATGATTAGCCAATCTTCTCAAAAGGATTACCTTGTTACCAATGTTTTACTGATTTTTATAGTGAAGAAATACCCCCCACCATCCACAATTATAGTATACGTATAATTGGATGCAAACATCTCAACACACTGACCAATTGAAATAATGCTATAGTTTGCTAGTTGTTGAGCACGTACATGCAGAGGAAGGTATAGTGTAGGACGTACGTGAAGAGATTAGGAGTACAGTATACACGTGCGTGTAGAGCTGTGAGACAGTACACGCACACGTCGAAGAGAAAGGCTATTGAGTTTTGTACAAACGGGAGAAGGGATAGAGTCCAGAGGACACGTCCATACAGGGAACTAAATCATAGTTCACGCTTAGAGTAGTGAAGGGTACAGTACCCAAAAGTGTTGATCTCTGTTCGATAGTAGTGCACGTCCGTGTAGAGCAAAGGGTATAGTACCCCAAAGTGCTGATCTCTGTTCGATAGTAGTACACGTGCGTGTGAAGCAAACTGTATAGTACCCAAAAGTGTTGATCTCTGTTCGTTAGTAGTACACGTCCGTGTAGAACAAAGGGTATGGTACCCAAAAGTGTTGATCTCTGTTCGATGGTAGTACACGTCCGTGTAGAGCAAAGGGTATTGTACCCAAAGGTGCTGATTTCTATTTGATAGTAGTACACGTCCGTGTGAAGCAAAGGGTACAGTACACAAAAGTGTTGATCTCTGTTCGATAGTAGTACACGTCCGTGTAGAGCAAACTATACAGTACCCAAAAGTGTTAATCTCTGTTCGTTAGTAGTACACGTCCGTGTAGAGCAAAGGGTACAGTACCCAGAAGTGTTGATCTCTGTTCGATAGTAGTACGCGTCCGTGTAGAGCAAAGGGGACAGTACCCAAAAGTGTTGATCTCTGTTTGATAGTAGTACACGTCCGTGAAGAGCAAAGGGTACAGTACCCAAATGTGCTGATCTCTGTGCGATAGTAGTACACGTCCGTACAGAGCATAGGGTAGAGTACCCAAAAGTGTTGATCTCTGTTTGATAGTAGTACACGTCCGTGAAGAGCAAAGGGTACAGTACCCAAATGTGTTGATCTCTGTGCGATAGTAGTACACGTCCGTACAGAGCATAGGGTAGAGTACCCAAAAGTGTTGATCTCTGTTTGATAGTAGTACACGTCCGTGAAGAGCAAAGGGTACAGTACCCAAATGTGTTGATCTCTGTGCGATAGTAGTACACGTCCGTACAGAGCATAGGGTAGAGTACCCAAAAGTGTTGATCTCTGTTTGATAGTAGTACACGTCCGTGAAGAGCAAAGGGTACAGTACCCAAATGTGTTGATCTCTGTGCGATAGTAGTACACGTCCGTACAGAGCATAGGGTAGAGTACCCAAAAGTGTTGATCTCTGTTCGATAGTAGTACACGTCCGTGAAGAGCAAAGGGTACAGTACCCAAATGTGTTGATCTCTGTGCGATAGTAGAACACGTCCGTACAGAGCATAGGGTAGAGTACCCAAAAGTGTTGATCTCTGTTTGATAGTAGTACACGTCCGTGTAGAGCAAACTGTACAGTACTCAAAAGTGTTAATCTCTGTTCGTTAGTAGTACACGTCCGTGTAGAGCAAAGGGTACGGTACCCAAAAGTGTTGATCTTAGTTCGATAGTAGTACGCGTCCGTTGAGAGCAAAGGGTACAGTACCCAAAAGTGTTGATCTCTGTTCGGTAGAAATACACGTCCGTGTAGAACAAAGGGTACAGTACCCAAAAGTGCTGATCTCTGTTCGATAGTAGTACACGTCCGTGTTGAGCAAAGGGTAGAGTACCAAAAAGTTTGATAGTAGTACACGTGCGTGTAGAGCAAAGAGTAAAGTACCCAAAAGTGTTGATCCCTGTTCGAGTGTTGTACACGTCCGTGGAAAATAAGAAGAACAAGAATGTAGAGATGAGCTATAGAATACAAGTACATGTCGAACAGGTGCACAGAGCCCACACTTTCGTGAAGAGCTAAGTTTGAGCACACGTACGCTTGAACCTCCATTGTAGTGCGCATACGTCAGGAGGAGCCGTAATCTACTTTGTTTTACACTCGCGTGTTGAAGAATATACAATCAGCAAGATCGCATACCTGCAGACCTAGTCCATGGCTGCAGCACGTCGTCGTCTAGTACTGAAGAATAGTTCATACGTTCGTATCAACACCGTTGAAGTACACTTATCTGTTGAGGTGGATCAGAGATCGCGCGGAGCTATTTCATGGTACCAGAATGTCTAGTGCAACACACTAATTCCCTGTTGCGGGTAGTACGACGCTTAGTGGTTAACGTATGGAAGAGAGCCTCTTTAACTGTCCACATTCGTATATTGCTGGGATAGAGTGCACGTATAGTATGTGAATAGTTGTGGCGATTAACTGTCCACATTCGTGCCTATATTGCTGTGATAGAGTGTAGGTATAGTGGGCGAATAGTTATTGCGATTAACTGTTCACATTCGTACCTATATTGCTAGGATAGAGTGTACTTATAGTGGATGATTAGTTTTTGCCATTAACTCTCGACAATCGTACCTATATTGCTAGGATAGAGTGCACTATAGTGGGTGGAAAGTTATTGCGATTAACTGTCCATATTCGTACCTATATTGCTGGGATTGAGTGCACGCATACTAGGTGAATAGTTAATACGATTAACTGTCCACATTCGTACCTACTATGCTAAAAAGAGTGCATTTATAGTGGGTGGATAGTTATTGCAATTAACTGTCCACATTCGTACCTATATTGCACGGATAGAGTGCACTTATAGTGGGTGAATAGATATTTCGTTTAACTGTCCACATTCGTATATTGCTAGGATGAAGTGCATCTATGGTGGGTGAAGAGTTATGACAATTAACTGTCCACATTCGTACCTATATTGCTGGGATTTAGTGCACGTATAGTGGGTGAATAGTTTTTGCGATTAACTGTCCACATTTATACTTATATTGCTAGGATAGAGTGCACTTATAGTGGGTGAATAGTTATTGCAATTAACTGTTAACATTCATACCTATATTGCACGGATAGAGTGCACTTATAGTGGGTGAATAGTTATTACGACAAACTGTCCACATTCGTACTTATATTGCTATGATAAAGTGCACGTATAGTGGGTGAATAGTTATTGCGATTACTAGTCCACATTCGTGAATATATATTGCTAAGATAGAGTGCATTTATAGTGGGTGAATAGTTATTGCGATTAACTGTCCACATTCGTACCTATATTGCTGGGATGGAGTGCACGCATAGTGCGTTAATAGTTATTGCGATTAACTGTCCACATTCGTACCTAAAATGCTGGGATACAGTGCACGTATAGTGGGTGAGTAGTTATTGCGATTAACTGTCCACATTCATACCTATATTGTTAGAACAGACTGCACTTATAGTGGGTGAATAGTTACTGCGATAAACTGTCTACATTTGGACCTATAATGCTGGCATAGAGTGCACCTATAGTGGGTGAATATTTATTGCAATTAACTGTTCACATTCATAGCTGTATTGCTAGGAGGGAGTGCACTTAAAGAGGGTGAATATTCATTGCGATTAACTGTCCACATTCGTACCTATATTGTTAGAACAGAGTGCACTTATAGTGGGTGAATAGTTATTGCGATTAACTGTCTACATTTGAACCTATATTGCTGGGATAGAGTGCAATTATAGTGTGTGAAAAGTTATCGCGATTAACTGTTCACATTCTTTTCTATTTTGCTGGGATAGAGTGCACTTATAGTGAGTGAATAGTTATTGCGATTAACTGTCCACATTCGTACCTGTATTGCTGGGATAGAGTGCACTTATAGGGGGTGAATAGTTATTGCGATTAACTGTCCTCATTCGTATATTGCTAGGATAGAGCTGCACGTATAGTGGGTGAATAGTTATTGCGATTAACTTTCCACATTCGTACCTACATTGCTAGGATAGAGTGCACGTATGGTGGTAAAATAGTTATTGCGATTAACTGTCTACACTCGTTTACAAGTGTTTACAAGTGTAGGAAGACAACAACAGGGCTATTGGCCAAAACTAGGTTGCCTTTTGATAGCAAGAGGATTCGTTCTGGAGTAGAACGTCTAAGAGGCCTACTGGCCCAAATTAGGTTGCCTTTTGATACAAAGAGGATTAGTTCTGAACTAGAACGTCTAGGACAGCTTCGTGTGCCATTTCTGTTTTTTTATAATCACAGAAAAGGGATTTATGTTGAACAAATCGAGCCGCAATTTAAACGTTCCGATTGTATTGCTGCTTACAACATCCGCTGGAAGTTTGTTTCATTCTTCGACAAATCTATACGTGAAGAAATTGCGCGTGATGTCGAGAGAGAAACGTTTCCCAACGATTTTGTATACATTGTTCCTAGGCACTCCATTTGTAACTAGAGTGAAAAGACTCGCTTGGTTGACGTTCTCATTACCGTTCATAATCTTCCACACTTCGATCATGTCGCCTGTGACTCGACGTTCTTCTAGCGAATAAAGATTGAGTTCACGTAGCCTGTCTTCGTACGATTTATTCCGTAGTGAGGGGATGAGTTTGGTAGCTCTACGTTGAACCTTCTCAAGTTTAATAACGTCTTTTGTAAGGAATGGAGACCAGAGTTGAACGGCATAATCGAGATGCGGCCAAACAAATGCATTAAATACCTTGAACATACTGTGTTTAATTTTTGTACAAGATAATGCAGAAAATCATACTTAGCATTTTGTTGCCTTTCCTGGCAGCATCGTTACATTGCTTGCTGCTTTTTAAGTAGTTACTATTGATGACACCTAAATCTCTCTCTTCGGTGATGGCAATGAGTTTCTTTCCAGACATTTTATATTCGTGTTTGAGGTTATGAGAACCTATGTGCATAATTTTGCATTTGTCTACGTTGAATTTCATTTGCCTCTTTTCTGACCAATCAACAATTTTGTTCAAGTCTAGTTGGATCTGCTGACACTCTAGTTCAGTTTGCACCTCCGTTCTTAGCATCGTCTGCAAACTTGCTATCGTTTGAGAGTACGTTGCTATCGCGATCGTTAATGAATATTATCAAGGGAACTGGCCCTATCACAGATCCTTGAGGCACGCCGCTTGTGACATTACCCCAGGGGAGGAAGCTCCGTACCTATATTGCAAGGATAGAGTGCACTTATAGTGGGTGAATAGTTACTGCGATTACCTGTCCACATTCGCACACATATTGCTGGGATAGAGCAAACGTATAGTTGGTGAATAGTTATAGCTATTAACTGTCCGTATTCGTACCTATACTGCTGGTATAGAGTGCACTTATAGTGGGTGAATAGTTAATGCGATTAACTGTCCACATTCGTACCTGTATTGCTGGGATAGAGTGCATTTGTTGTGGGTGAATAGTTATTGCGATTAAATGTCCACATTCGTACTTATAATGCTGGAAAAGAGTGCACTTAAAGCAGGTGAATAGTTATTGTGAATAACTGTCCACATTCGTACCTATATTGCTGGGATAAAGTGCACGTATAATGGGTGAATAGTTATTGCGATTACTTGTCCACATTCGTACCTATGTTGCTGGGATAGAGTGCACGTAAAGTGGGTGGCTAGGTATTGCGATTAACTGTCCACATTCGTACCTATATTGCTGGGATAGAGTGCACGTAAAGTGGGTGGATAGGTATTGCGATTAAATGTACACATTCGTACCTATATTGCTGGGATAGAGTGCACTTATAGCGTGTGAATAGTTATTGACATTACTTCCCCCATTCCTAATTATATTGCGGGGATATAGTGGCCCTATAGTGGGCGAATAGTTATTGCGATTAACTGTCCCCATTCGAACCTATATTGTTAGGGTAGAGTGCACTTATAGTGGGTGCATAATTATTGCGATTAACTGTCCACATTCGTACCTATATTGCTAGGATAGAGTGCACTTATAGTGGGTGATTAGTTATTGCGATTAACTGCCCACACACATTCGGACCTATATTGCTTGGATAGAGTGCACTTATAGTGGGTGAATAGTTAATTCGATTTACTGTCCTTATTCGTACCTTTATTACTGGTATAGAGTAAACGTAAAGTGGGGGAATAGTTATTGCGATTAACTGTCCGTATTCGTACTTATACTGTTGGGATAGAGTGCACGTATAGGGGGTGAATAGTTATTGGGATTAGCTGTCCACATTCGTACCTATATTGCTAGGATAGAGTGCACTTATTGTAGGTGAATAGTTGTTACGATTAAGTGTCGACATTTGCACCTATATTGCTATGATAGGGCGCACTTATCGTGGGTGAATAGTTATTGCTATTAACTGTCCACATTCGTACATATATTGCTGGGATAGAGTGCACGTATAGGGGTGAATAGTCATTGTGATTACCTGTCCATATTTGTACCTATATTGCTGGGATAGAATGCACGTACAGTATAGTGGGTGAATAGTTATTGCGCTTAACTGTCCACATTTGTACCTATATTGCTGGGATAGACTGCCCGTATAATGGGTGAATAGTTATTGCGATTAGCTGTTCACACTCGTACCTATATTGCTAGGATAGAGTGCACGTATCGTGTGTGAATAGTTATTGGGATTAGCTGTCCACATTCGTACCTATATTGCTAGGGTAGAGTGCACTTATAGTGGGTGAATAGTTATTTCGATTCATTGTCCATATTTGTACCTATATTGCTAGGATAGAGTGCACTTATAGTGGGTGAATAGTTATCGCGATTAACTGTCCACACTCCTACCCATAATGCTAGGAAGAGTGCACTTAAAGTAAGTGAAAAGTTATTGCGATTAACTGTCCACATTCGTACCTAAATTGCTAGGATAGAGTGCACTTAAAGTGGGTGAATAGTTACTTCGATTAACTGTCCATATTAGTACCTATATTGCTAGGATAGAGTGCACTTATTGTGGGTGAATATTTATTGCGATTAACTATCCGTATCAGTACCTATATTGCTGGGATAGAGTGCATGTTTAGTGTATGGATAGTTAGTGCGATTACTTGTCCATATTCGTACCTATAATGCTGGGAAAGAGTTCACGCATAGGGGTGAATAGTTATTGCGCTTAACTGTCCACATTTGTACCTATTTTGCTGGGATAGATTGCCCGTATGATGGGTGAATAGTTATTGCGATTAGCTGTTCACACTCGTACCTATATTGCTAGGATAGAGTGCACGTATCGTGTGTGAATAGTTATTGCGATTACCTGGCCACATTCATTCATATATTGCTGGGATAGAGTGCCTCTATAGTGGGCGAATAGTCAATGTGATCAACTGTCCACATTCGTACCTATATTGCTGGGATAGAGTGCACGTATAGAGGTGAATAGTTATTGCGATTAACTGTCCATATTCGTACCTATATTGCTGGGATAGAGACCACGTATAGTGGGTAAATAGTTGTTCTGATTAACTATCCACATTCGTACCTATATTGCTAGGATAGAGTGCACTTATAGTGGATGAATAGTTATTGCAATAAACTGTCCACATTCGTACCTGTATTGCTGGGATAAAAAACACTTGTAGTGGGTGCATAGTTATTGCGATTAACTGTACACATTCGTATATTGCTGTGAAAAAGTGCACTTATAGTGGGTAAATAATTATTGCGATTAACTGTCCACATCCGCATATTGCTAGGATAGAGTGCACGTAAAGTGGGTGAATAGTTATCGCGATTAACTGTCCACATTCGTATATATTTTGCTAGGATAGAGTGCACTTAATGTGGGTGGATAGTTTTTGCGATTAACTGCCCTCATTCGTACCTATTTTGCTGGGATTGAGTGCACGTACGGTGGGTGAATAGTTATTGCGATTAACTGTCCACATTCGTACCTATATTGCTAGGATAGGGTGCATGTATAGTGGGTGAATAGTTATTACGATTAACTGTCCACATTCGTACCTATTTTGCTAGGATTATGCACTTATAGTTGGTGAGTAGTTTTTGCGATTAACTGTCCCTATTCGTACCTATATTGCTAGGTTAGAGTGCACTTCTAGTGGGTAAAAAGTTGTTGCGTGACGTACGTTTCCCATTTATACACCTTTAAGGAAAATGCTTATATTTTTTCACCAATCCACGGAGAATAATCGTTAGAGTAACACAACGAATAGTGCGTGTGAAGCTGTAACGATGATTCTCATTATCATAATCATTCAATCAGCAATGGTGGTATCCGCTCGCTGGCGCGATGAGGCTGCAGTATAATTGTTGCCCTGCACGGCGGGTCCTTTGCCTGGGGGCAATCCTTCAGAGTACCCAGAGATCGAGGAAGCTTGAAGCGAAATAATATTCATCATCGGATAGTCATTGAATAGACTAATGTTTTTTCCTTCAAACGAAGTCTACTTGCACTCATCAATGGACTGGACTGACAATCTCTTAAGAGATTGTATGACTTTTTTGGTCAAGTGTACACAGGACGTTTGAAGTTTACGACAATGTACTAGTCATCATTAACGGTGACTAAACAAGATTATTCGCTCACCATTCACTAAAATTTTAACTTACACAAACAAGGTATAATTGAATTTATCTTTTTGAATGGTTTCAGATTTGCTGTCTATTGAGTCATGTCACTTGTTAATATTAATTTACGCCATAGGGCTTGACGCTTCCTAAATGTTCTGAATGGCACAAGAGCCACAATTGAGACATTTTTCCGATTGTCAATCGCGGATTTTTACCATATTTTTTACTGTGGCAGAAGTAAACGGACAGAATATCGATCCAGAGAAGTGCACATCACAAGTAAAAACTGCACAGATCAAAGTATATAAAAATCCAGAGTAGTTGACGTTAAAGATCAGCAACACTTCATGTAACTACAAAGCAGGCGTTAATCCAGAGTAGGTGACGACAAAGGTTAGCAACACTTCATGTTACTACAAAGAAGGCGTTAATCTATAGTGGTTGACGGCAAAGATCAGCAACACATCATGTTACTACAAAGCAGGTGTTAATACGAAGTAGTTGACGGCAAAGATCAATAACATTTCATGAAACTACAAAGCAGGCCTTAATCCAGAGTAGTTGACGGCTAAGATTAGAAACACTATACGTATACTGCAAGGAATGAACGAACACGAGAACTAAATTATGCTTTACGAGATGCTGTGTTTGAATGGAATATTGCTGGAAGGCCTCGGGGAGTTCAACTTGCGATAGCAATGAAGATAGTAAAGTCACGGTTTTGTAGAGAACTCGCGTTTTTGAGAGAGAACGAGCAACAGTTGCGTTCGCAGGCTATTCTAGCAAAATTGCGAGACAGTAAATGTAAAGATTTCTGGAAAGAAAATCGGTCACTTGATCCTAAAAAGGAAGCACTTCCATTCGCGGTGGCGGGCGTAACTGGGGAAGCAAAATTGCAAGGGTTTGGGGGGAGCATTTCCAGCACATTGTTAATTCTGTTGACACGGCAGAGAATGGAAGTTGGGTGCAAAACGTCCTCGATAATGTTCCTGCTGTTAACGAAATGGTTTCTATGGCAGAGGGTAGGAACATTGTCAAATGCCTCAAAAATAACAAAGCTGTTGGAAATGACGACATACCGAGTGAAGTGCTCTCTTCCTTTCTGGCTGCATTGATGTAAAGGACCTACCAAGAGAGGTAATGCATGTAACTGTGATTCCTCTTCTGAAATGTAAATCGAAGAACCTTTCTGATATAAATAATTATCGCCCCATTGCTACTGCCACCTCAATTTTAAAGGTTCTTGGGCAGGTTATTCTATCAAGATTGCAAACATTTCTGTCGTCCGCAGTCAGTTTGGATTCAAAGAGGGCCATGGAACTGAAATGGAGATATTCGCATTGAAACAAACTGTTGAATATTACAGATGTAGAGACTCGCCTGTTTTTCTGTGTTTTTTAGACGCAAAGAAAGCTTTTGCTAGAGGAAACCATTGGACTTTGTTCAGAAAGTTAATTGATAGAGGAGCCCCTCTTCATATTGTGCACTTCCTTGTATTTTGGTTCAGGGAACAGGAATTCTTAGTGCGATGGGGTAGTTCGAAATCGGCCACATATCATTGTAGAAACGGAATTGGGCAGGGAGGTCAGCTATCGCCACTGTTGTATAACGTGTACACTGATGATTTGAATTACCTTCTAAGTAGAGTAGAGGCCGCCGTGGCCGAGTGGTTAGCGTATCCGACTGCAGTGTCAGCCTCTGGTGCTGCATGTCGCGAGTTCAAGCCTCGGCAGGGACACGGCGGTCTTGTGGCGGGGAGATTGGGCTCCCCCCCTCTGTGTCTGCCTAACTTAGCCACCCCCCTAACTAGGGGGAAACGGCTGTATGTCTATACATACATACATACATGTCTATACATACATCTAAGTAGAGAAAACCAAGGGTGTCATGTCGCCAACTGTTGTGTTAACAATCTTAGTTATGCAGATGATATGGTGTTTTCAGCACCGACTCTCTCAGCATTGCAAAAGCTTCTTGGTATTTATAATATTTTTGCTGAATCTCATGATATTGTATGTAACACTGCAAAAACTGCATGTACTCTAGTTAGACCGAAGGGTCCTAGTTACTACCTATCGACTGGGATAAAATTAGACGGTGTTGCACTGGATCATGTGGATGAATTTCAATATCTAGGGCACATCGTCACAGCAGATTGCACTGATGACAAGGATGTTGCTAAGCAAACCAGGTGGCAAATTGCAGTTGGTAACATGCTGATACGAAAATTCTCGCTTGCACAAAGGGAAGCTAAAATCCAGCTCTTTAAATCATATTGTTACCCGATTTATTGTAATGCAATGTAGAGAAAATACTTTCAATATAGCGTGAGGAATTTCGTCAGCAAGTTATAATGATACATTTAGACGGCTGATTCAGGTCCCTCGCTCGACGTCAGCGAGCAGATTTTTTTGCTGAAAACCAATCAGATCACATCAAGGTACTGTTCCGTAAAGCGGCACACAGTCTTATGACTCGAGTTATGAACTCCCCGAATGAAATCCTCGTTGCAATCTGCTCTGGTGATGCGCTCGCTGCCTCGTCATTGTTAAGGCGATGGAGAGAATTACTATACACATTGTCAGGATAGAGTTGTATGCCGTAACTTATTCCTAGTTGTGTGCGGTAATTTTATAACTTTGTTCGCACTGTAACCCTAAAATAAGACATCTCAATTGTAATACTATGCCCATGTTGGTTGTTAATAAAGCTTTTATCATTTTTTTTATAATTATTTATTACTTCATGATACTGCAAAGCAGGCGTTAATTCAGAGTAGTCGACGGCAAAGATTAGCACTCTTCATGTCACTACAAATCAGGCGTTTATCCGGAGTAGTTGACTCCAAAGAATAGCATCACTTCATGATACTACAAAACAGTCGTTAATCCAGGGTAGTTGACGGACAGCACAGAGCAGCAACACTTCATGTTACTACAAAGCAGGCGTTAATCCAGAGTAGTTGACGGCAAAGATTAGCAACACTTCATGTTACTGCAAAGCAGGCGTTAATCCAGAGTAGTTGACGGCAAAGATTAGCAACACTTCATGTTACTGCAAAGCAGGCGTTAATCCAGACTAGTTGACGGCAAAGATTAGCAACACTTCATGTTACTGCAAAGCAGGCGTTAATCCAGAGTAGTTGACGGCAAAGATTCGCAACACTTCATGTTAATGCAAAGCAGGCGTTAATCCAGAGTAGTTGACGGCAAGGATTAGCAACACTTCATGTTACTAAAAATCCGGCGTTAATTGCATTTATCTCACGAGTTATCAATCAATATTTTCCGCCTGACTTAGCAAAGTATTCACTATCCCAACAAACAAGCTAAGCAATGCTATCACACCAGTCTATTTCCTGGCCTATCCGACGTCACTCAGAACACTCTCACTATCACAACAAACATATTTTTAGCAGCGGTTCATACCGCAAGGCAATTATGTTACTATGGCATTGAGGAGGGAAACAGAAGGCAGCGCATGCAACAACAATGCGTCGCTAGGTGGCGCGGCAGGTGGCTACTGGGTTGGCATGTCCTGCCGACAGTTGCAGTGAGAATGCTGACACCTGCTGCTTTCATAAGTTAGTGCTAGTGCTGCCTACATAAAGAACAGTGATAGCGCTAGTGCTGCCTGCATGTAGGGCAGTGATAGTGCTAGTGCTGACTGCATAAAGGACAGTGATTGTGCTATTGCTGCCTGCACAGAGGACAGTGACTGTGCTAGTGCTGCCTGCATAGAGAGCAGTGATAGTGCTAGTGCTGCATTCATAGAGAGCAGTGATAGTGCTGCCTGCATATAGAGCAGTGATAGCGCTAGAGCTGCCTGCATAAAGGACAGTGATAGTGCTAGTGCTGCCTGCATAGAGGACAGTGATAGTGCTAGCGCTGCCTGCATAGAGAGCAGTGATACCGCTAGTGCTGCCTGCATAAAGGACAGTGATAGTGCTAGTGCTGCCTGCATAGAGGACAGTGATAGTACTAGTGCTGCCTGCATAAAGGACAGTGATAGTGCTAGTGCTGCCTGCATATGAGACAGTGATAGTGCTAGTGCTGCCTGCATAGAGAACAGTGATAGTGCTAGTGCTGCCTGTATAAAGAACAGTGATAGCGCTAGTGCTGCCTGCATAAAGGACAGTGTTAGTGCTGCCTGCATAAAGGGCAGTGATAGTGCTAGTGCTGCTTGCATAAAGAACAGTGATAGTGCTAGTGCTGCCTGCATATAGGACAGTGATAGTGCTAGTGCTGCCTGTATAAAGGACCGTGATAGTGCCAGTGCTGCCTACATGAAGGACAGCGATAGCGCTAGTGCTGCCTGCATAAAGGACAGTGATAGCGTTAGTGCTGCCTGCATAAAGGACAGTGATAATGCTAGTGCTGCCTGCATAAAGGACAGTGATAGCGTTAGTTCTGCCTGCATGAAGGACAGTGATAATGCTAGTGCTGCCTGCATGAAGGACAGTGATAATGCTAGTGCTGCCTGCATAGAGAGCAGTGATAGCGCTAGTGCTGCCTGCATAAAGGACAGTGATGGCGCTAGTGTTGCCTGCATAGAGGACAGTGATAGCGCTAGTGCTGCCTGCATAGAGAACAGTGATAGCGCTAGTGCTGCCTGCATAAAGGCCAGTGATAGCGCTAGTGTTGCCTGCATAGAGGACAGTGATAGCGCTAGTACTGCCTGCATAATGGACAGTGATAGCGCTAGTGCTGCCTGCATAAAGGACAGTGATAGCGCTAGTGCTGCCTGCATAATGGACAGTGATAGCGCTAGTGTTGCCTGCATAGAGGACAGTGATAGCGCTAGTGCTGCCTGCATA
>SDVV010008756.1:0-17055 GCA_016164225.1 Gammarus roeselii | reverse complement strand
TGCAATGAACAGGCGTGAGTGGAGAATGGTTGTGAATGGTTGATTTTGACGCTGCTCTGATGTGCTTTCCCGCCCTTGGCATCCCGCTGTCGGGATGGTCGTGGGTGGGGGGGGCCCGGCCATTATGACGCGGCGGGGGTAAACCAGTGAAAACTGTGGGCCCTGCTGCTGACGACGGTTCCTCGGTACATTCGGGACCCAGAGTGTAAGTTGAGGGGCTACCGGCCGGACCCTTTAGCACAAAAGGGCAAAGTTGTGTGAATGTGAGGGTGTGAGGTGCGCCTTGCCGTCGGCCACCCCCCTTTCTGGGGGATGCGGCCTGGTGTCTGTGTCTGTGTCTGTGTGTCTGTATTTTTTTTAAGATCACAAACCAGGTAAACACATGAACATCAATAAAATTTCGAATTTTCGAGGGATGACAGAGCCAAGTCGTTCTATTGAAGTGATAACTTGGCTACTTGAGTAAGGTGTTATCCCTCGAAAATTTGAAATTTTATTGACATTTTGATTTTTTTTTTATTCATGTAACGCGTACATACGGTTGAACATACACATTCACATACGTACACAGCCCTATACACATACCTACATACACAGTTAGTTAAAGACCTAGGCGAGCAATGTTAGGCCTAATGTTTTGTGAAAAACAACATGTAATCAACTTATAATAGCTAGCTGCATACCGAGAATGGAGTCAGTGTTACGTTGAGATCAAGCGGATACACACGTTTCGTCATAGAATAAACAAAAATGAATATTCATACCTCAAAATTTGTTTACAAGTTTGAAAGAAGAAATCTCCGAAGATGATATGAGTCGGATCAAACAAATATTGACTAGTGTTGGAAATATCAGTTATCTCAGAATGGGTAAAACAAGAAACAAAAGAGTGGAAGATATCATTCATATATGGATGCAGGAAAAAAGAAGTCGGCTTTGGGTAACTGATGTCGACGCGTTACATTCGTATGTTACAAAGTTTGAGGGAAATAAGAAAGCAAATCTCGAAAAGGATATGATCCAAGTGGAAAATCACCATCATGTCTGTAATAAAGCTGAGGTAGTGGAAAACAAATTATATCTATGAACAGAGGAAAATCTGGATCGTCTGCAAAAAAAATCTCAATGATGCTCAGAATGACTTTGAAATGGAGAAGTTTCAAATAATTAGGTTCAAGAAGAAGAAGCAATACATTTGTGGATACACGATAACAGAACAGCCTTCGGTATTTGCATCAAAGCTATGATAGAGTATATGAAGGATTTTAAGAGGAAACTGAAGTATAGTGAAGATGAGGATGGTTGGATGTACGAACCATGCTGTTTCAAATAAAAAAACGAGGTAGATGTCATTGATGTTGCCAGCAAGGTCTGTAAATAATGTCAGTAAATACTAATAAAACGATGTAAATCCTCAATTAAATGTTTATATTATCCTAAACTCAAATGTCAAGTAATGAATTGCAAACATCGTGTCAGTTGGAGGTAACATCGAATTGTCGAAATCAGTTGAAGAATATGTTTCATGGCGTGAAATGGTGCCAGAAACCTATCTCGAGGTAGATGATCTAGATGTGTTACAGATTGGTATTGTATAAATCAGAGTCCGATCAGACTTTGAAACGAGTCATCGTCAAGAATATGAAGAATATAGTAAAGAAAAGTTGAATCAGAGATGCAAGTCGTCAAAGATTGTAGAGCCAAGTGGAGATATTGAAGTAAAATAAGAAAAAACATAGTGTGGGACCATGTGTCCGTTTGTATGAAACTGGATACTAATTTGAATTACTTGTAGCATTCAATCCATCCAAGTTTGAAAATGGGACCTCTCTGCTAACTAAAAATGGGTCGTGAGTGACAACGAAATAAATAACGTGTATATTAAATTGATATCTAGAGTCGTCTGGAGGGCTTCAATGACTGAATACCGTACAAAAGGCTAGGTTAGGTTTTGATGGGTGTGAATAACATGTTGAAGTGAGGTAGAATTGTGTCAAATCCAAAAATAGTATGAATTAACTGGAACGTTCAAACCTTCCAAGTTTGAAAATGGGTCCTCTCTGCTAACTAATATAGGTTTAGAGTGACAACGAAATAAATAACATAAATGTTAAAGTGATATTTAGAGTTGTTTGGAGGGCTTCATATGTGTATAACAATGATTGAATACCGTACATAGGTTTGGGTTTAATGGGTGTGAATAACATGTAAAATCAAGAATCATTGGAAAAAAGGTATAACAAATAAAACTAATGATGTAATTTGCATATGCAAATGGATGAAACTTGCTAGGTGAAAATTGGAAAAGTATATCAAGACTGCAAATGATATATCAAAATGTAGAGCCATGTGGAGGGATTAGATATGAATGTATCATAAATCTATGAATTAGTATCACATGTATGCAGGAAAAATCTCGAACGATGACACATAATTCATGGTTAAGATGATTAGGTTAGGTTAGGTTGCCTAGGTATTGATGCATCTGGCAGCGGATGGTAACCCTTTTTGCGCAAAATGTGTGTAAATGCCAACATGGTGTCGACACTTGGGCCAACTCAGTGAGGGTAACGACCATGTATATATGCATTGTGTCGACACATGTGCCGTCTCGGTGAGGCTAACGATCTTGTATATATGCATTGTGTCGACACATGTGCTGACACTGTCACGCTAACGCTCTGTATATGCATATAAAATTATATGTGTATACCTGGTGTGTGACATTAAGAAAAAGCTACATAAAATAGAGCCGTGTGGAGAAGATTTGATAAGTACATCACACAAAATAATGACTAAATATCATACAAAACCATCAAACTTGAATGAAAATATATAACTATTGGTTAAGTTGGTCACGATGATTAGATATTTTAACCTAATATCGCGTGAAACTGTTCTACATTATAGAAGTGTAATGAATTGAAGTGCATTAGTTCTCTTGGATCCTACCTGCTGAGTCTCATCCAAACATGTAACAGAGATATCGATAAAAAATTGGGAATCTAAACATCTGCAAGAGGATAATTGCTGGATCAAATTGGAGGAATGTATTCAAACTGCTTTTGATATGTTGAATATACAGCCCAAGTGGACAGTTTCATACATATCAATATCATACATATGCGTCAAACTTGAATAAAAATACATAACTATTGGTTATGATGACTGTTATGTTAGGTTGCCTAGGTAGTAATGTATTTGGCAGTGTATGGTAACCGTTTTTGCATTCAATAATATTTGATCTATATTGTCGTAACATTAATATATATTTCGCTAGTTATGCACCTTAGGCATGGTTTATATCCCAGATCTTGTTGACTGCGGACCTTACATCACAGATCTGTAGAAAATATGTTAGAGTGGATCTATTCAATGTTCGTTATAATCGACGAAAATGGTATGCAACACATCCAACATCACAAAAAAAATCTTATTCCAACAATAAAACCGTACATAAAACTGGCTAACGCATTAACACCCGAAACAATCACTGACCTAACTAATGATATGCCTCTAGCAGGACAAAATCCAAGCCCACTGTGTCATAACAACGAACCATACGATGTTTTACTAGGTCACTTCTCAGCAATCTACCACTGATATATAACAAATTTTAAAGGTAGCACCCAGTCACGGTACAATACCTCAGACTTACCATGCATTTGTTTAACCCATCGTCTCTGTACACCGTCGAGCAAATTCACATCCTGGACATAACCAAGAATCTATACACAGGTATAGTGGTCATGATTGGGGCTGACATGAGTCTCTAAGAGTGTGGCCATAAAAATCTGGGCTTATGTTCACTGATGACTTAAGTAAACCACCACAACGATGCGCAGTTTGTAACTTAAAATCGACGTCCACAAGATCTTACATAATTTATGTTGAACTTAGACGAACTCCGAATGACAACCAAGAGTGTAGACCACCTCTACACCATGACCGATCCACCCAGTAAATCGACTTTTAAAAACGTAAGACTATATACTTGCTAGGGTTCAATGACGATATTCCACAATGATGCAGTACGGATTTACACCTCTTACACATAAATTCGTATGATTATCGTAGAAAAAAATCATACAACAACAACAATAACTATAAAAATAGCCAAATAAGTTGCTTTACTCTGCTCTAATTTACGTTAAAAATGTAATACATTATGGTATCCATTATAGTAAATTGGTCTACTAACACAAATAGCTATAAACACAACGGGGTTTTGCCTATGGGACACCTCTAACTCCTCCTAAATACTGAAGAATGGTCCTACAATTAACATTAAATAACCTAACAGCAAGTCCGAGTTTGTAACAACAGGGATCTTCTATATCTATAATAACCACGTCAAACATTGTACCAGGATGTAAGAAGATATATAAAACATTACAAAGATACAACATGTAACTAAATAATAGCTGAAATAATGTTCAACATTTCAGATATAAACGTTATATATCTTAATATTCCGATATTGTTTATAATACCTAATACCCTGCATTGAAGATGGAAACTGTACAGAGAACATACAAAACTCAATGACACATACTAAAACGGTCAAGATATAATTAAATAAGAAGAATGATGCAATAACCGACCAAATACTGCTAAAATAGTGTGCTACATGGATGATGCAAGCCTAAAATATCTTAAATCATTTAACTGTAAGAGATAACTATAATTCAGGTACTCTTGCTAAAAGGCTTCCAACCGATACTCGCTTTACAAAAAAAAAATCGAGATATGACTACCCAAACAGTCTACAAACGCTTGACAACGAAACATTTTGAACATGGTAACACCGAAATATCTGGTTCAAACCTGGATAAGCGTTATGGAGTATACAGAATCTCGTAACAAAGCTGCTGCATCAATCCAAAACAGGGTTAAATTAACATTTCTCTAACTAAAGCAACCACGGCATAATCGCAACAGAATGTTATATATACATATAAAATACCAAAATGGTGCAATAACCGACCAAATATGACTGAAATAGTGTGCGACATGAAAGATGCAAACCTAAAATAACCTAACAATTCATTTAACAGTATGAGATAACTATTCAAAATTCCAAAAAGTACCAAAAATTCAACATATATCAAACGATCATTACTAGGTATACATAACACAAAATAATAATTTATAAAAAATCCACATCGTTCAGGTACTCTCGTTTTTGGAACACCGCGTCAATGGAACACCGATGTATTTGGTTCAAACCTTTATAATGCGTTACGGGTTAGATAGATTTTCGTTACGAAGCTAATGCATCAATCCAAAATACAAACATCCACCCGCCAACTGCCAGACCAATAAGCCGTACTATTCATGTAGGTATTATATACATATGAAATAAATAGATGGAAAACACACAGAATGTTGCCTAAAATTCAATATCAGGCTGGTACCCCACTCAACAACGTTTGAATAAGTCAATTATACCCCAACTAGATAGGAATACAAGCATATATGTACAGAAAAAATATAGAAATATAATCCAAATATAAATATATAAAGAAACGTTCACTCAAACACAGCAAACATGCCACGGAAATAACTGATAAGACAAAGAACAGATAAGGGCAAACTCACCTAATTTGCCAAAGCGCATCCAACTGTTTGCCAAGGGAATCCCTACGTCCCACCCCTCCAGAAACTTGTTAGAACACTATCCCTACCAGAACCGAATAAATATATATAACGAGCAACAGTTAGTGACCAATTATACCGCAATACAACCCTCTAAAGAAGAAAAAAAACTATATAAATACAATAAACATCAAAATACAATATAAAAAAAAATGTTCATAATATAAAAACTGCCAATCTAGGCCGCAAGCCTGGCTTCCAGTCCGCCGTTCCCCCTTCCGGCCCCCCATCCGCTCCCCCCGTCCGTTAGCTGACTCACACGCCAAACCAGTTCCCTCCGCACCGCCCACCTTCCATCGCTGACTCCCCGTCCCTACCCCACCGCTAATTAAGCCCTATCATATTCCTTCACTAAAAGCATATACTACTCACCTTACACCCAGTCAGATTGTGGTGGAGATATTTAATTGTTGTTTGGTGCGTTCGGGCTCGACCATCTTTTCACAGTTTTAATTACTTGTTGTTCCCCACGGGCAGAAAGGGCAGGCTCTGTCCAATGTAATTATCGCAATATCACGATTCAAAGTAATTCCTATCATTTATATAGACTCATATGAAAAAACACAACTTCGACATACTGGTCACGTCAACGAAAACGAGGTATGTGTACAAGGTCAAAAATAATAATGTAGATTCATGTGAACTTGTATACCCTTAACCATGAATCTATAATGTCAATTGAAGGTAGGCTTGTCAAAAATTTTCTGGAGCAGAATTCTTTTGAAGTAACTAAACGTTGCTTCATGACATATCAGAGAACAATAGACCTGATGCTGGATACACGTGTCATGACCCAAGCTCATTTTTTTGCCTACAGCTTCCATCAAAATTCCTTTAATATCCTACATATTACTCAGAAAAAAAAATTCGCGGTCGATTCGCTGTGATTTGGAATTTAATGGTATGGTGATCACTTATTCTTCTATAACTGTTTCCAGTTCCACTGATTGTTCTTCGGTCGATAGAACAAGGTTCAAGATGTTAGACCCTCTAGTTGGTTCTTCCACATATTGTTTTAGGTTGTTATCATTGACGAGTTGTATTAACCTGCCACCCGTAGTTCAGCTTCCAGTGTTGTTCAATTGATGTCCAATTGGTTGAAGTCCCCCATCAAGATACTGTCATGAGATGAGGAAATTATATTGCCTAATACATCATAGCGGACATCTTCTATCCTTACTGTTATTCCTGAATTTCGGTATACCAGTACAATTTTTAGTATTATCCCTTCAGAGGGCATAGTGGCAACTTAGATTACCTCATGAGTTGCTGTTGCTATTGCCCTGCGAAGTATTGGACGAAAGGTTTCTTTGACACAAAGCACTGGCCATCCACCTCTCTTGCTTGGAGAAGGCTTGTCTACACTGAAAGTCATGAGTCCTAGGAGATCTATTTCCGCCAGGAGATTTTTGTCTTTCATGTTAAGCCACGATTCATTGATTCCAACTATGTCACATTCGTTTCACTGTAGCTTGAAGAAGATCCATCTTGGGCATTAGCGACTGCACATTTCAAGGAAAAAACTTTAATTTTTCCTCTCACACCTGATTTGGTTGACAAGTCTTCTGCTAGCTGTGCCGAGAGCCGATTGATTCATTACCATGGATGCTTCTGCTCCCTGGCCCTGATCTTTTGTCAGGGGTTTGCCTTGGTGGCAGCACGAATTCTTTCTACATGTCTTGCTCGTTTTGGTCCCGTGTTAGGTGATCCCGTTCGTTTCTAGGGTGACGTCGTTTCCCAGTCCTCTAACTGTGCTCATCGTGGACTGTCTCTTGTTATGATATTTTTCTACTGCACTGCTGAGAAGGATGCCGAACTGTGTCTTGCTGTGCACATTGAAGGCCTTCCATCACACTTTAATAGATAATGTCTTCCTTCAGAAACAGTTTCTCTGCTAACATAGAATAGTCCTTCTCCGCTTGCTCTCTTTCACACAGCACGATTGATGTACTTAATCCTGTCATGAATCTTTTCTGTGACGTCCATCCTTGGCAAAAAGCCGGTAACTATTCCGTTGTCGCTTGTTTTAATTTTCATCACTTTCATAAGGTTTTTGTATTTTTCCAGAAGCGCTTCTGAACGATACAGTTGGTGAGGCGCGTTAACTTGCAGGTTTTCGTACCCACTTGATTGATAATGAGGTCGACTTTTTGGTGCTCAGTTTTTTAACTTGGTTGGTGAGAGTTTGCACTGTGGCACTGGGGTGACACAGCCCTTTCCCATTCACCTTCTGCTGTTTGAATTCCCTGTCTTGATGCTTCATTATACCATTGCCAACCAAAAAAAAACACCAAACCTATTGCTTCCTGCTTGAGTGGGTCATATGAGTTCTTGATTTGGAGGGCATCCCCCTCATGTCGCAATATCCCTCCTCTGCTGTTTCGATCGTTTGCTCGTATCCAGTCTTCTCACTGTTGACCGGCAATATCATACTTGTTATTGCCTGGAACTCTGGGCCTTGATGTCAATCCAGGCCCGGCACTCCCTGTCTGCCTCTCGGTGCCATATGCAACTCGGTGTGGGTGATGGGATGGAAGCGGCTGCTGAGGAGGTCAAAGGAGGGGGTGGGCAGCGAGAAGTAGCTTGAGGGGTATTCAATGGGGAAGGAGGCGGTTGGCGTAGTGGAGTAATCACCGAGGAATGTTGGTGAGCCTGGTTGATGTGCAATTGGCAGCAAAAAATAGCAACATTATTTATCATTTCGTTTTTTGTTTTTGACATCCCTGCACCGAGATTGTTTGTTTCATAGTTTGTACGTACACATTAGTATTTCCTCCAGACGTTTTGCTGTAAACATACAACCACGAATGCTTACATAACTAGATACAATTTGATTGAAGTGAAATTTAAATGATAACGCGAAAGTTACATTTTTAAAGCTGATAGTACCTAGCTACCAGCAGTAAGTGCAGGCACATTTTGTTTGACGTCTCCCAACTGTCTCGCTTCTATGTTTATTGTATTCTGCAGCGTTGCAATGTGACATTCGCGATTCACAATTTTTTTTCTGCTTCAATATTGACAGAACAATGGATATATTCCCTGTTCCTGTCCATTTACACCGATATTAAGATATACTGCAAAAATCGTCTTGTCGCAGCTAGAACATAGGAAGGTTTGACGCGTTCTCGTGTTGTGACGGTTCGCAGTGCTGCACACTGACGGGCGTTGCCGGGACAGGAGGGAACTGTATACCGACGTAGGTCACCGGGACAGACAAGAGGGAATGGCAGGGAAAAATGTGTCTACCACCATTGGCCTGCCTCGTGTTATCGTTTCAGGTAGTCGTGATTAGATCCACTGCAGTCAACTGTTCCAATTACACCGGCTGCTGCTACTATTTGTGAACTTTTTTTCATAGCGATGGTACGAATTTGACTATATCACTTAACAATATTTTTCTCAATTTATATAATTTTAACCAATCAGTCTCTCTCGTGGTATTATAATTCAGTTAAATGATCTGCTACTATGCACCTAGTGACTCTCACTGATGTGTGTAACAAATATAAAATTTATACATCTAATTTTGACAACACTGATCATTTCTAACAACACTAAAAAAGGGGCAGTAGCCGTCTCTACTAACGCTGCCACTACTGGCGATATTATCAATAGCAATACATTAATACAGCCTTTATATCTCAATTATTACTTGCCACACTTGTTTTTTCCTTCCTGCAGAGAGCCAAGGAAGCACACGCCAAGTTGCGGTGGTGTTTAGAGACAGACTGGGTCGCATGGTGTTGGGAGACTGACTCAGTCGCGATGGTTTTTAGAGGGAGACTGTACGGTGGTGTTTAGAGGCGGACTGAGCGGTGTGTTTAGAGGCAGACTGAGCGGTGTGTTTAGAGGTATACTGTACGGTGGTGTTTAGAGTCAGACTGAGCGGTGTGTTTAGAGGCAGACCGTGCGGTGGTGTTTATAGGCAGACTGTACGATGGTATTTAGAGGCAAACTGAGCGATGGTATTTTGAGGCAGACTGCGCGGTGGTCTTTAGAGGTAGACTGAGCGGTGGTGTATTGATGCAGACTGAGCGGTGGCGTTTAGAGGCAGATTGAGAGGTGGCGTTTAGAGGCAGACTGAGTGGTGATGTTTAGAGGCAGACAAAGCGATGGTGTATTGAGGCAGACTGAGCGATGGTGTTTAGAGGCAGACCGAGTGGTCATTTTAAGAGGCAGACTGAGCGGTGGTGTTTAGAGGCAGACTGAGCGGTGGTGTTTAGAGGCAGACATGAGTTAGTGATCAAGATAATCACATTGATATCAATTTCGATACAGTAAACAAAACTTGCAAGTTTATTTTAATTTACATCAAACTACGTTATCTACATCAAATTGTATGATTTGTACTTGTGTTCTTTGTTCAAATAATTGTGGTTTCCACAACTCGGTAGAATTTTTTGTCATACGTAAGACTCACATACTTCACCGCGTTGTTCACATCGTACCGTTGAGTTCTTTAACAAATGATTACATGACTTTAGAAGCATGTCATATCATCGAGATGTTCGTTTCCGTTCATTTAGATTGTCCTTGAGGACTTCCTTTCTCTAATTTACAGATGCGCTTTGCATTTTGTACCACACTCATTCAAGGCATTTCTGTAGCTCAGAGGCAGCCTTTCCTCTCCCATTTCACTCCTCTACAGAATCTGTTCCACATAAGAGGCGGTCTTTGTCCTAGGGGCATTATGTTTGCCAGGGTTGTGCTGGGAACATTTCAGGAGATTGCTCAGGTAGGGAATGGACGACCTACAAAAAAAAAATCGTGGAACGAAACTGCTTTTCTCAAAAAAAGGGTGGGTAACCAGAATGCTTGAACGTATTGCAGAAGGCCCGTTATGCGGAAGGGGATAATATTATTTGATATTGCCCAGCGGACTTGAAAAAGGGAATCGACATGAGATAACTGTATTTTTTTTCTAGACACCAGAAATATTGTTTGGTGTAGTGGGTTGAAAACTCCACAGCCACAGTGCAGGCGAAGTGTGTACCTTAATGCCATTGAAAATGGGATACGGATAGGTGTACAAACAAGAAGTGGGTAATTTTACTGCCATCTAGGTGCTAAAAGAGCAAGAACGCCACGAGAATCCACATCTATAGTGGAATAAAGTCAATAGTAGAATATTTGACTACAAGAGCGCCCTGAGCAATTCGGACTATATAATAGATAACATGTATCTAATTACTTTAGGTGTCCGACCTAACCCCTATGTGATTCGGACATTGTAATTATTGATTACTTTTGGGTCAAGTCAATTACTTTTGGGCCAAGTTAATTACTTTTGGGGACCTTATCTTATCGTGAGTCAGATAACGGACGATGACTTACGGGTGGCTAACGGATGACTTATTCAGGTGGGCGGCCGGACGGGTGGGCTTTCGAGCCTTGCTTTCGATTATATTTGGGAAGGTTTTGTGTTTATGTATTTTTATTTCATTTTCTAATGTTATAGTAATTACATTTTCGTTTAGATGGTATGTTACATTTTTAGGCGTTGATGGTATGTTACATTTTTAGAGTTGACCATGCCTGATCAACTCCTATCTGGCAGGGGTCGGAGAATGTTTCAGCGCGGTCGGACTCAGACGGGTGAGCGGACAGACAGCTTTCGGAGGTATTTGAAAATATTTTTCTGTTCCTGAACATTCAGTTCATATGAATTATTAATGTTTATTGTTGTTTATATATGTTTTTTCTTCTTTAGATGGCTGTATTGGGTATAATTGGTTTGACGGTAAAAATATGCTTATAACACATTTTGAAGCGGGGTGCGGTGTAGGGACCAATAGGCAAAAAAATCGGATGCGCTCCTGTTTTCCTCTTGTATCCAGTATTTCCGTGGCATAATTAGGGATTTATTTTATGTCATTAGTGGTATTCATTCATATTATATAGTATATCGTTTATTGGATTACGATGGTAGATGTAGTAATTAGCTTGCCCATGACTGTCTTAACGAGTACTCATCTGATATCTGATGACCTGGCTACTGCTTGGATTTTTATTTTATTCATTGATATATGTGTTATAGTATTATATATTTATATAGCGTTTAAAGACTATAAATTCGATGCATATACTTTATGCTTATATTGGTATTCAATTAATTTTAAATCCTAATTAACTCATTCGATAGCTGCTTGGTGGGTCCTAGCGGTTGGATTGAGATTTTTTTTTGTTAATCTTTATATTGCATATATTTTTAGAGGAATAGTATGATAGGTACGTTATATAACTCGATTTGGACCCTCAGCGCTGATGTGTGGATTTGGGCAACAGTTGGTGTTTTTCTATCTGTATATTTTAAATGTATTTAATTTATATGTGAATTGTATGGTGTAATAGTTTGGCAGTTGGCGGGTTGGTGTATATATTCCTGGTGATGTAGCAGCTTCGTTACGAGAATTTGTATACCCCATAACGCACTATCCAGTTTTGAATAGGTATATCGGTGTTACCATGTATCCGCATGTCCGAAATGTACCGTCATCAAGCGCATGTAGACTGTTCGTATGTCAAGCGTATGAAGACTGTTTGTATCATCTGGGGTGTGGTAGGATACGCCGTATATGATAGTTAATCAATGTCTGTTAGGGTAGAGTAGAGAACCTTATTTTGCTATTTTATGGTTGTTGTTGCATAATTTTGAACGGTTATTCTAAGATAACAACTGTATTAGGTATAAATTCGCCTACTTTTATGCGTTGGTTAAAAAATACACTTAGATGAACGTAGTGGTACAAGATATTATTAGATTTTTTTAACTCCCAACATTGGACTTGGGTTCTATTCCAAGTTTGCTGTAACCGTTACCGGTTCCATGTAGGCATATACAGGGTCGGTATCGGTACCGATACCGGCACCATGTAGGCATTTAAAGAGTTGAGCCCAGCTTTATATATACACATACACACATTTGTACGCATATACAGACTCGGTCAACATCTGTAACATTTTTTCACTATAGGTTTGTGATGTGGGGGCCGTAAACCTAACCCATAATAACCTAACCTAATCTAACTAATAATTAGATATATTTTTTTCGTTTTCTTACTTATGTAAGGTATTTATTAATTGATTTAAGCTTTATTCATATCAAATCTATCCACTTGGCTCTATAGTTTTATCAATCTCAAGCAGTTTATTTATATATGTAATATAAATATTTTTTTCCACTTTGCTTGTTACAAGTTCAGTAATATCGATTAGTTTCAAGTAATGTTAGGTGATCACTCGCTAGTAGACGGTAGACTTCAAAACAATTATGTAAGCTTGCCGCATATGTCAGTGACAGTTATGGTTGAAGTGTTCGCTCTGAATTTACCCGTATTTTTTAAATGTGTATTCAACATTTATTGTTACAATAAGATATTTTGTTGTATTGTTGGATTTGCTGCTCGATTTGAGATGATGAGTTTGATGTCATGTTATATTGTTTATTACCCAATACAGGGTATTGGTATAAGATTACTTCATTTGATTTTTTCTTACAATTTTCGTCTATTATAACCAATATTGGATAAATCCACTCCAACATTTTACTACAGATCTGTGATGTAAGGTCCGCAGTCAACAAGAACTAGGATGAAAATCATGCCTAAGTTACCCGATTAGCGGAATATATATCAATGTACGACAACATAGATCAATTATCAATTAATGCAAAATGGGTTGCCATACACTGCCTGATGCATTAGTACCTAGGCAACCTAACAGTCATATAAATCAATAGTTATATATTTTTATTCTAGTTTGATGCTTATATATGGTATTGATATGCACGAAACTCTCCACTTAGGCTGTATATTTGACATATCATTAGAAGTTCGAATACACTTTTCCAATTTTGATCCAGCAAATATCCTTTTGCAGATGTTTAGATTTTTGATTTTTTATCGATATCTCTATTACATATTTGGATGAGACTCAGCAGGTAGGATCCAATAGCACTAATTCACTTCAATTTGTTACACTTTTCAATGTGGAACAGTTTCACGCGATGTTATGTTCAAAGATCTAATCATCCTAATCAACTTACTCAATAATTAAATATTTTCATTCAAGATTGATGGTTATGTATGATATTTAGTCAGTATTTTTGTGCGATGTACATATCAAATCCCTCCTCGCTGTTCTATTTTACGTAATTTTTTTAATACCATACACCATGCACACACATACACGCTTTTGTACGCATATGCACGGTCGGTCACGGTACTATGTAGGCATATACAGGCTAGAATTCGGCACCTGTGCCTGCACTATGTAGGCATATACAGGGTCGAAACCGGCACCATTTAGGCATACAGGGTTGAAACTGGCACCATATAGGCATCTACAGGGTCGAAACCGCCACCATGTAGGCATATACACACATTTGTACGCATATACAGGCTCGGTTAACATCTGTAGCATTTTACCTTTGATCTGTGATTTACCAATAAAACTGATTCCCTTGCTTTTGTTACAAGATATTCAATGTGCGTCAGCTTCACGTCATGTTAAATTAAAAGATCTAGTCATCCTAACCTAACCAAACATATTCTAACCAAGAATTATGTGTAATCAATTGAGATTTGTGCTTACGTATGATATTCAGTCATCGATTTATACTCTATACATATCCATTTGGCTCTACATTTGATCTATCATTATCAGTTAGGATAAAATCTTCCAATTTTGATTGAGTAAAGACCCCCATTTTAGATTTTGATTGTTATAGATATTTCATATTCTTTTTGAATTTTGCCTCAAATTTACATCACTTTCACATACGTTATGCGCACCCAACCTAACCTAACCTATCTTAATCAAGAATTCTGTACTTATATTCAACTTTTCATGCTTATGTAAGATATTTGTTTCAGTGATTTATGCTCTATATATATCCATTCTTCTCTACATTTATCTATAATTAGCAGTTCAAATACACTCTTCCGATTTTTATTTACAATTTTTCATCCATTTTTTCATGAGTATTTTATGTCAGTGTTTGAATGTTTTAGGTGATTCTTCTTAATTAATTTTTTCGTGAGATTTATCTACGAGCGTCGTTCGATACCTCGAATGTATTGCTTTTCAAACTCTGTATTTGTCATAGGTAAACTGTATTGTGCCAAATTACTAGTCTGGGCTCGGTGATGATACAAGGTGATAGTCTTGTTAAAGCTTCCACTGGTCAACCTAACCACGATATATGTGTCATCTTTCGAGATTGTTCCGTGCCTACGTATGATATTCAGTCTTTGATTTAGGATTTATACAAATGAAATATCTCCACTTGACTCTTTATTTTGATCGCTCAGTTGCAGTTTGAATTCACTCTTTCAATTTTGATTGAGTGAAGACCCCAATTTCAAGCTTTGATTTGTTTGAATGTTTCAGGTTATTCATATTATTTTTGAATTTGACCCAAATTTTACATCACTTTCACCTGCACGTTATTGGTACCCGAAATAACATAACCTAAATAGTTTTAACCAAAAATTACGTATATTTTAACACAAAGTATTCATGCTTATGTATGTTAATTATTAATTGTTCCATGCGTTTTACAATTGAAGCTCTTCACCCGGCCCTTTATATCAGTTACACCTAGATTATTTATTTGCAAATATCGCTCATTTTTAAACATAGATTGTTTGAATGTTAAAAGTAATTCATAATCGTCACAATTTTCACACAAACGGACACATGGTCTCACACAGGATTTTCTTGTTTTTTTCTTCAACATCTTCTAACGTCTTACACCTATCATTTTCAACTTCAACTTCATTAGTTTCATAAACAAAGTTGAATAGAGATATTTCGACAAATAATTTATGGCATCATCTCCAACAAAGTCATGGTCCAGTTTATATGACTAATGAAGTTGAATGTGAAAATAATAGGTGTGAGACGTTAGAGGGTGTAGTGCCAGAAAATGTTGAAGAAAAAATGAAGAAAACCCAGTGTGAGACAATGTGTCTGTTTGTGTGAAACTGGTGACGAATATGAATTACTTAGAACATTCAGACAATCTACTTTAAAAAAATTAGCGATATTTTTTAAACGATATAGGCAGATAGTGACCATGCAAATAAATAATATAGGTTCAACCGATTTATAGAGTCGGGTGAAGAACTTAATAAGTAAAACGCATAAAACAATTGATAAATAACATACATGAACATGAATACTTTGTGATAAAAAATACGCAATTCTTATTCAAAATAGGTTTGGGTATGTTATGGTGGGTACGAATAACACACAGGTGAAAGTGATGAAAAATTTGAGTCAACTTCAAAAAATAACTTGAATTACCTGTAACATTCAAACAAATCAAAGCTTAAAATCGGGGTCTTCACTCAATCAAA
This sequence comes from Gammarus roeselii, assembly GCA_016164225.1. NCBI lineage: Eukaryota > Metazoa > Arthropoda > Malacostraca > Amphipoda > Gammaridae > Gammarus > Gammarus roeselii. The sequence continues at coordinate 1,033 of SDVV010008756.1, read as the reverse complement.
ATTGAAAGAGTGAATTCAAACTGCAACTGAGCGATCAAACTGTAGAGCCAAGTGGAGATAATTTATATGCATAAATCCTTAATCAAAGACTGAATATCATACGAGCGCACTGAAAAATCTCGAACGATGACACATAATTCTTGGTTAGGTTGACCAATGGAGGCTTTACCAAGACTATCATCTTGTACCATCACCGAGACCCAAAGTATATACAATCAAATTATAATTGATTATTGTAAGTTGTATGCTAATGTTTAGTCTGTGGTCTACGCCATCTTGATCATGTCTTCAATCGTGGATTCACCTTCTTTTTCTGACTTGGCCAAACTTCGTTTAATATGACAATTGTTAACATCATTGTCGCACTCACTTCCCACATGTTCCTACGGTGCATCTCATGGTATCCGTTGAATTGTGTGAACAGTGACATAATACATTATAATATGGTAATAGCATCCATACACATTATATTTGTTATGTATACTTTTGATAAATAAATACATATTTTTATTTATTTATTTTCATTATCTCGAACATCATCATTCATACGTGCACCCAAATCCGTCTTCATCAGTTCTGCTCGCAAAACACCATGTTTTTTATTTCCATCATTGGTAGGTGAACTACCATGCATCCCCGTTACCATTTTCACGCACAATCATGTACAACAGCTCTTCATCCTCAATAAAATGATGCATGAGGACCAGACTCTTTTTCGTTCATGAGTGAAATCCATTTTCCACTACCTCAGCTTTATCACAGTTGTGATGACTTTCTACGGGACTCATCAAAAACCATATATGATTTCGTTTAACGTGAGTAGTTAATATGACTACGTATGACGGATTTTGTCCGGTCTACGGGAATTTGCACATAACATTTCACATTTCACCGGGGTAGGACGCGATGCATGCACCTTGACTCACCGAGCGTACGGGGGTGCGCGCAGAAACGGGGGAGGGCGGGGGCCTAGGGTCCGGAACTGGTTTGGTGGCCCAAGTCAGCTAACGGACGGGGGAGACCGGAAGGGGAG
>SDVV010008755.1:0-17056 GCA_016164225.1 Gammarus roeselii | reverse complement strand
CCAGGGAGGGGAGGTTTTTGTCCCAGGTGGATTTGGGGCGATCCACTTGGACCTATCTGGAGCCCTTTGGGACACCCTTGAGACGCTTTAGGACCCTTATGAGAAACTGCGGGAACCTTCAGAGGCTGTAAGACCCATACACAGAAGGATGTTTATGTGAGATGCTTGAGTTGAACAAATAATTATTACAGTCCGCGGATTGATAGCGCGGGGGGCGAGGGTCGCGTCGAGGCTGGTCGAGGTGCTTCGAGATCAGTCAAAACATGTTGAGGCGAGTCGAGTTGGTCGCGACGAGCCGAAACTGGCCAAAATGATTCACGACAAGCCGAGATGAGCTGAGGCGAGGGGTCTCGGGGGGCTCTGGGAGCTTGGGAAGACCCAGGGGACATGGGTCACCCTCCGGGATTCATCGGGCTCTTATGCGACCCAAGGGACCAGCGCCCCCCCACCCCCCCTCCCTGCCCTATCCCCTTAAACAATCAGTGCGAAATCAATAATCTGAGCAGTTTTTCTGCCATGGCGAACCTGCTCTTACTTTCTTGTTCACGATCCACAATATCAAAACGCTGGAGTATTTGTGCGGGAGTTTGTGTTTGTGATTTTGTGAATGGGTATTTTTTCTTCTGTCTGTGCTCGCTCGCGCGTGCACGGACCATATGCAGTTTCTGGTGTTGAACTGGACTGCGCAGCTATGAAACCTTGTGACGCGTTGTGGTTGGAGCCAATCTAATCCGTGAAGCCATAGACCTTGTACCAATTCTTGGAGTTCTGAGTGGTTGTAGGCTGGGATTCGTTTGTCTGAGTCCTTATCTTGCCTGACTAAATCAATTGTACTTGAAATCAAATAGACCGCGTAGCTGTAAACATTGTGTTGCGTTACTGCCGGAGCTGGCTTTGTCCGAGTATCCGTGAACCTTGTACCAATTTCGACTATACTATCTGTGCGCACTGGCGTATGGACATATAACTCATGAGTTTCTGAGGGGTTGGAGGCGAGGATTAGTTTTGGTTCATCTGAATAAATTGTATGAATAAATTGTACTTATCAACTAAACCGCCTAGCTGTAAATATTGTGTTACGTTGCAGTCGGAGCTGAATTTGCCCGTGTAGCCACTGACCTTGTACTAATCTCGACGATGCTACCTGTACGCACTAGGGTGCGTACATATCACTATGTTCTAAAGCATTGGAAGCGGAGATCCGTTTCGAGTAAGCGTTTTTTCTTTTGCGCACTAGCATGCGTCTGACATTGCTAAATTTTTCACGTTTATTCTAACGTTAAAAGCGTTGTTTAGTTTTTTCCTCGCACACTTTGGCGTGCGAGCCTACTGGAATCAATGATCATCGAGCCCTACGGGGGAGCCTATTATGACTCACGTTGAGGCTCTGGTGGAAATAAGGCTCAAATAAAATAAAATCCTACCACAAATCCCCACCTCACCTTCCAACTTCACCTATCCCTGCCTCAACTTCCTGTATAACTTCACTGCCTAGACTCACTGTCTCAAACTTCTGCTTCACCTCTCTTCCTGACCTGATTCACTTCCCTACCTCACCTGCCTTTCACTCATATGCCTCACCCTTCTGCTTCACCTCCCTGCTTCACTCTTCTACCTTCCCTCACTCCCTCACAACCAGCCTTACTGCGTTCCATCCTGCTTCCCCTTCCTGCCACACCTTCTTGCTTCATCTCCCTTTCCACCTTCCTTCTCCTCCCTCCTGCTTCAACTCCATGCTGCAACTCCATGCCTCAATTCTCCGTCGTGTCATCCTGCTCACCTCCCTGCATCGCCTAAGAATGTATGCGGCGGAGCGCGTGGGGATGGAGTGTAAGAAATGTGTGCACTTCAGCCAACTTCGAGCTTGCAGGCTCTGAATTGCTTGCCTGTGTGCAAGTCGGCCTAGAAAATAGACGTATTTATTGGTCCATAACTTGCAATACACAAATATTGATCATCCAAATAGACGTGTTTATAGGTACATAACTTACAATCCTCAAATATTGATCATTCATATGACGTGTTTGTTGGTACATCATTTACAATCCTCAAATATTGATTTTCTCAGTAGACGTGTTTGTTGGTACATAATTTACAAGCCTCAAAAATTGCTCATCCAAATCAACTTCTTTCAGGTGTATTCAAAACGCGCAGATCCGAGATTCCCTTCATTCGAAAGAGATTCCAATTGAACGAATGAGAAGCAGAGTTGCATAACTACATTCGGGTTATCTTAGGAATAACAATAGACAGCTGATGTTGTTATTCAACTTTGCGTCTCAGCCCTTCAATTCTGTGGAACATTGACGGAATTATCATCATTTCAGAATTTGAAACGTAAAGTTAAATATTCCAAATCGTCACTATTACGAAATTACAGTTCTGTTTCTGTGCTAAGATTACGGGGCCGAAAATATAATTGAGAGAGCAAAATTGTCTATTTTTCCCTATCTTGAACGGCTAATCGGAAGCCTTAAAACCAACGTCAAAATAATATAAAAATCCTTCATCAGCAGAGAAGTACATCAGGGCGGCAACAGAAATAAAAACATCCCTTTACCTCTACAATCAAGTCTTTCCTTCGTAACGCCTGCTTCCCAACATTCAGCCAATTTTATGTAACAAAAATTGTTGTTCCAGTCGAATGCTTTGCTGCTGCGATGCACAAACAAAATAATCCAACAATAATCTAGGGATGAACGCAGCGTATCGAGCAATTTTCTCGCATTTAGTATTTCCATGCACGAATTGATCTTTTCAAATTCTCAGAATTATTGCAGTGGTGCTGTGCGGCCTTCTCTCAACCGGTTTGGAAATACTTGAAGAGTACGAGCACTCAGCTGCAACCAGTCAAAATAAAGATTTAGCTTTTCAAACGCACACGCAGGGCGTTTTGTATTTACCCCTTTTGAAGCGCCCTCTGGGTGCTTAACATTGGATCCATCAAAATATCTTCTCAATGAAATCACACTTTTAAGCCTGACTACGAATAACTTTTAGAGCCAAATTTCCTGGCACCTTTTATTTCATAAATATAAATTTGCCCTACGTGACGTCAGTTACGTGACTCAATCAGAGATTTTAAATTTACAATCGCGACCTGCATATTGAGTCATTTGAAGATGCTAGCAGTTATTGAGTTTGCGGTAACTCCGAACAACTCCGTAGATTAATGACCATTCCTCTAGACGACCTGTGACCACTCCTCTGCCCTGTGATCACTCTAGCCACCACTCCTCTAAACGCACTGCGTTTCATTGACGTGGACTCTAATCAGTAAACATATCGAGCAGATAATCAGGTTACGGAATGACCGCAGACCTCGCTTGTATAAAATGAATATAGATTATCGTTGCTCCAGTTTTTTTCAGATGCCGAATGGTTTTAGGTAATAACACAAGAAGTCAACAATTCGCTTCAATACGTTTCACGTCAAAATCCAAACTGTTGCCAAATAAGAGGATCCGCACAGTTTTGCAATCGTATGGCTAAATTTATAATATAAGAGTACATACTTCATATACATTTGTTTTTTAAATAATATAATCGAATAGAAAAGTGCTGGCGTACGCAGTCATTCAATAACGTAACCATTGAAACTGGACAAAGGTGGGAGGCCAGGGAAACTTAATTTTAAGGTGAAATAAACTTCAATTTAATGGGGTTGCTAAAAGTAGGTCTGAGACGGACTGAAGAGTCCATTCTATCAGTACTCCAAAATAGAATTTGCAGTATAAAAAGCCCAGTTTAGATGGGGTTAAACTTCAGCAGGGGGTTGTTGCCACCTTGGGTTCAGGGGGGGGCAATAAGCGTTACGCAAGTTTTCTTAGTAAGGGGTGGATCAGTCTCCCTGTGTTTGTCAAGACGAGTTTTAAAGATGTTTACGTCAATACTGTTAACCACATCATGTGATGAACGGTTCCAAATTGTTGGTATATTGATAAGAAAGAAGTTCTCGGCCACTAATTTTCTGTATGGTTCAAGTTACAGTTTTTGTCCATTATTTCTGTTCCTTGGTTTATAAACTCGATCAAAGATTCCCTTATGGCTAGCCATATTAAACCTATTTAGGTATTTGAAGGCTTCTATTAACTGACCTCTAAGTCGTCTTCTTTCAAGTGATATCAGTTCAAGTACGTCGAGTATTTGCGAATATGCCTTATTCCTGAGTTCCGGAATCATTTCTGTGACTCGGTGCTGCACACGTTCCATTTTGTTAATATCCCCTCTTAGGTGAGGGGAACAAAATTGTACTACATATCCCATTTGAGGCCTGACTAGTTGTTCCATTTCAGGCCGGGCGACTGTTGATGTTGCAAACAGACGAACGAACCAATGACGATCGACGAATTCAAATGAAGGGCCTTATCAAAGAACCGGCGCCTTTTAATTAGTTGAAGGAGTTACTTTTGGTGGCGAATTCCAGTTTGAAACGTTGTTTTTAAATGAAAAACGATAAAAGCTGAAATGACAAAACAACGAACAATCATTCAAATCGTACAATGGCAGGAAATTTGTGAGTTTTAGTATTGTGTATCAAGGTAAGGACAATTGGTATTTAAAATTACCCACTTAATATGGAGCGAGGAAAATGGAAATGACCAAATTTTAGATGAATTAGAAACGAAAAAGTGTTTTACTTTTAAGTCGCTCTTTAGCCTAGTTTCCACCCAGCGCTTCCATTAGCCACCCAGCGCTTCCATTTGTCACCCAGCGCTTCCATTTGCCACCCAGTGCTGTCATTTACCACACAACGCTTCCATTTGCCTCCCCCCGCGCTACCATTTACCACACAGCACTTGTATTTGCCCCCCAGCGTTACCATTTACCACACAACGCTTCCATTTGCCCCCCCACGCTTCTATTTACTACCCAGCGCTATCATCTGCCACACAAAACTTCCATTTGCCCCCCCCCCCATCCCAGGCGCTACCATTTACCACTCAGCTAGTCCATTCGCCACCCAGCGGTTCTAGTTGCCACCCAGCGCTACCATATACCACCCAGCGTTATCATTTTCCGCACCAACCAGAGCTACAATTCGGACACCTGCTCTACCGCTTGCATCACCGTTCGACCCCAACAGAAAGCGTTCGGTTGTCCTTGACTCTGTCTTGCACTGAGTGCACGATAATGCAGTTCAAAGACTCGTTAGTGTAAGGCCGTGTTTGAATGGAAGCGCGAGTCCCCTTTGCTGCAAGGTTGGCATCCTTGAATTTCAATGTTATTGTAATCAAAATGTTCGCTTCTTACTGGTCCTCGCATCGTTACCCCGCAGGGGAAGCGCTGGAACAATAACACACGAGACTAAAACAGGCTACTAATGAGTAGAACATCTTCCTGTAGAGAGACAAGGGCTCTCCTTTCTGTTGGGTGGAATGGAAGAGCTGAAGGATTTTGAGTTTGCCGTACCCAAAGTTATACACTAATAAACTCTAATTAATATGATTCCCAATATTATGAATCGTTGTGTAGCAGTATTTTGTTCATCATGCGTTTTCCACTAGTTACATAATCCATTGTGAATAATTTGACAGACTACAATATATGAAGGCAAAACAGATGGGATTATCATAGCTTTGAATTGTAGCGACGTACTTATTACTCGACTGTTGCTATTACTGTTCATTTGCAAGGTGTTCCCAACTATGGGGTGAAATAATAATGCAAATGGACGCCGAGTCAAAACAAGTAAAGACACTAAGTTCCTCGCTGTATTATCATATGACTTGGTGGAGGTTGTTCTAAGAACTTTGTTATTAAAGTTTCAGCCTTGGTCAACAGAGAGCTCCTTTTTATCTACGAGAGATCGAGCGGATGCAGGTTATGAATAATCCTGCCTGTTGAGGTTGGAATGACCTTGCCCCGTGTCACACAGGTTGGATGCCCTAGGCAAAAAAAGCACTGGTCTTTCATCCGGCGTCCAGCTTCCTGCAAGGCGCGCAGCACTGCTTGTTTTAGACGGGAGTGTGTGTTAGACCAGGTTTGCGAGCCCAGCGATCTCGCGCCCGCAGTGCCTCAAGTGCGCGGAGCGTGCGCGATAAAATGGCGCAATCAGCATTTATCATCTCGCACGCGTGATGATGCTGAAGATAGAGAGGAAGTTTAGTAGCACTACTTAGCCTTAAATAGGTCTACTATTAAGCCATAAGTAGTAATATTGTTATGGCATAAATAGTAGGGTTATTAGGCCATAAATAGTAGAACCATTTAAATTATGAATACATTGAAGTTGAGCAAAATTTTTTTATATTCCAGTCTTTTTAACACATTTTTCTTACATAAATGAGTTTTCAAGTGCATAACTCGATCTTAAGTCTGTTAACCCACTCCACTGCAAACCCGACCTCGATGGCTGCCTGTCGCGTGCTTGGCACTATTGTTTGCTTCTTTTTATTTATTTGTGATGCATTTCTAATAGAGATTTACTAATCCAATAAATGTATGCGGCAGCTCTTTGTTTGAATGACGAACTACTCTGTTCTTATTGTGAAGAAGGTGTTAGTGCACAGTTCAAATCATGAACTATTTGCTAGTCGCACCGTTCCTTGCTGTGTGGCCACAGTAAAGTAATATGTGGGTCGTAGGGTTTCAAGTTTTGATAAGTATATACCAAGTTCAGTGTGTGCATTCGTTGTTCGACTTGTACACACAATCCCGCATTTGTGTTAGTCGAAATAATGACCGAATTTTCTTTCGCTGCTGCTCGGCAGCAAAAGAAAATTCGGTAGGGATTTAAGACTAAGAGAAAATGTAATATTTTTTTCTTAATCCATCAGTATAAACTTTGTTAAAACACCAGTGAATAAAACTCACAGTCAGCCAAGATCAGTTAATAGTTTGGTTTCTACTACGCTAATTAACCAATAATGAACTTCCCTCGCGAACAAGCTACAGATATACTGTGAAGATTAATACGGATCTTAAACGATATTATTTGCCACATACCAGTACTTATTTGATTTGATATAATAACGTAACAAAAATGCATTTTAAGTTACAAAAGCCAAACTTTTTAAAACTTCAGGGTTAGGAGTCACGTGTACACACTGGAATGTTAAATACTCGAGTTTACAATGTTTCCTGGCATAAAAATAATAGTATTTTCACAAAAAAAATCACTAAATGAAAGAATCAACAAATTTTAAATGACCGTACGAGCCTCCGACGTCAGGTGGGTGAACCGTGTGTTCCTGCCGAGCCTCTTGATTTATCCAAAAGCTTATTATAAATAATCAACACATAATGAATGACTGAGACGCAGAGTGACATAACAACATTCGGGCTCTTGTAGAAATAAAATTAAACAACTGATATTGTTAGGTAGCTTTGCTTCTCAGTCCTTCGCCACCACAAGCCTATCAAATATCTCTGAACTGCGTATGCATGCTTCTCAAAGCCGCATACGTGCCAGGAGTCTAGATTTAGATATTTGTCCTGACAAACTGTCGTCACTGACTACTATCGTATATATGTGTCTCTGAATAACTATCGTATTCATGTGTCTCTGACTAAATATCGTATTCATGTGTCTCTGACTAAATATCGTTTATATGTGTCTCTGACTAACTATCATAAATTTGTGTCTCTGACTAACTATCATATATTTGTGTCTGACTAACTATCATTTATTTGTGTCTCTGACTAACCATCGTATATTTGTGTCTCTGACTGACAATCGCATATATGTGTCTCTGACTAACTATCGTATGACTCTGGCCTTACAATGCTCCTCACGTTCGTGTTTCATTATCCTACCCGAGTATATGAATCTTTGGTCATATTGTGATAAGGACACCTGCACAGCGCTCGGATATTAAAACTGCGCGTGGCGCTGACAACTTCAGGTATCTTCATTTCATTAAAACGAGATTTTGACAGCGTGTGTTCGTGAAGAAACCGCAAAATTGTCTGCAAAAGAACACTGATGCATACGTTTAAATCAATTCAACGGCACAGATAATCAGATACTCGACCACTTCTCTCAACAATCAGTCACAAACTTGCCTCCTTAAAACACGAATTAATAGGAAACATATAAGTCAGGGTTTTATGTGTGTTAAAATTATTGATGCTCGACTCTTTTTGTCACTGTTAATTTATTTGGTATGTTTAGATTACCCGTGAACGTTAACACTTTTTAATTGCGGAGGACTTTTCAAAAATATGTTGGAATCAACATGATTAGGCTTGCAATTTTATCCATTCTACATTACGTGGGTCACTTTCGCCGGTCCAACGGGTCAAATAACTAGTTCAAAGTTCATATTATTTTAATGGGAATTCAAACCCTGACAAATCAAAGAGATCCATGACATTCAATCGAGCATATTGTGCTAAATCTCTTGTAAGAAACCGGGCACCACATCTCGTCTAATATCTCGCGTACCGACCCTTCAAATCAGGGCACACAACTCCACAGTCTGCACACTTTACAGTATATCTTGTCCTCTTAATACTTGAGTCAAACCTAATTTCAGCGCATCTAAGATAATAAGATACGTCAACGCCTCTGTTCGTTCACTCTGACACAATAGAGTTCCGTCCGTCGTATTGGACACCTAAATTCTACGTGCATTCGAGATACACCATATTTTCTGATACCAGTAGTATTTATTCACCGACTAGCAGTTGGTGAACGCTGGCATTTGAAATATTTTGATGCATCTAGACCACCTTACCGAAAGCAGCTGCTAACTTAGCCTCGGTGACTCCTTCTCGTACAACCGACGACTACAAATCGCCACCGCACACTTTCTGCAACTCTGGTTCAACGTGTGATTTATTTCTAGGAAATACGAGATCTTATCTCCTTCAGATACAAAAATATTTGCGTCCGCGTGCATTTGGATAGCTCTATCAAAAACTCCAGACTTTCATTTCTGTCCTTGATTGAAGCTATGTAAGTGGCGATGGATCCTTTCAACAAGGGGCAGCATCACCTGCCATATTTATACGTAGCAAATTATTACCTATTTAATCACAGTAACCGTGAGAAAATGCATTGCTTTGCCATCGGAAAATCGACCTTTGATATCAAACGCGGCGGTGCCAGCTTGCGTTTGGTTTTCCCAAAAACGTGCGGAATCCTTGATATGATGTCATGAAAATTAAAAGTAATAACAGTTCCCCTTCCAATTATCAATAATTAGAAAATACAATCAACACTGTAATACATAATGACCTTGAATAAACCGTCCTTAGACGTGCGGTCGTTGCACTGATTCAGCCAGCACCACCCAGAGTGCGCTTCGAATACGATGAACCTAAACTCTGGCTGGTTATTTCGGTGTGGCTTAATCTCTCAGGTCCATCTTACGTCTTTGATTCAATTATTCAAAGCTCTTTTGCATCCAGGTGCCGTATTCTTGATACGGCACCATTTTTTTTTATTATAAATTAATTCTAGTCATCTCGAAGGGATCCATATGTTGGATTTATTAAAGATATGTTGGTATCATGAGCACCGTTGAAGTTAGCTCCCCTGTGCCGATACGAGTAACTCGTGTTGAACCAAGTTCCCCCTTTTTGCCAACGGCGATCTATCAATCCAAACAGACACTGTCAAATAACTTGACAGTAGTAATATATACCACCGCCGATGAAAATCAATGCTCTTATGGCCGGAGGGTCTCCGAACACACTCAACAGGCTGTGTCCTAACCGATACAAAGACCTCAGAGACTTTCATGGACACGCGAACAGTCAGACAGAACGACAAACAAACAGACGTGATGGCATTGAGCATCGGGACGCGTAGATTGTCATCAATTCTATCAGCGAAAGCAATTATCGATCTGGTTTCACATGTAAGAAATACATAACTTGGAAGGGTGTGAACCCTCAAAAGGGAAATGTTGATTGCAAGCCCCCCCAAACCATATTCACAAAGGTATTTTTTTTTATATGAATGTGAAATGTCCTTACAACACATCTTTCTTCGCCCATCTTTCGTACCATCCTTTGAACATCTCACAAAGCAGCGAAGAACGCTGGCTGCCCATTTCTGATGATTTCGATATCACGACCACCCTCAGTAACAAGAGACTTCCAATATCGCGGTCTTCTATAGAAAATATGAAACCAGAGCAGCCATCGACCCTGTCTTTCGTTCATATGTTGTGAAAAATAACCTCCTTTCCTCCAATATTTGAAGGAAGGCGATGTGTTGTTGCTTAGATTATTTTGCAGTTGTTGATAATGATGAGGTTCCATCAGTAAGTTGATACATCAATAGTTTCGTTCGTTTTAGCGCAATTTTACGTGTTTCAGCTTACATCATTATATTTTTTTTCAGCGCTTCCTGGTACAGAAGCAATTACATATGAATAAACATAGGATGGTCGCAGAGGGCATTCTCTTGTCAAGTTTGTGACGCTACAACACACGATGGAAGTTTCATAATATATTTTTTGTACTCGACTACGGACTGTGGCAGTGAAACCGTGGTCTTTAGTTGGATACATGGAATGGAGCCTGGCAGAGCGTGCTGCCACCTGCTCCACAGCCCAGGAGACACTCTATCCTCGTGCTGCAGCCTCAGCATTTGCATGTTGCTGCAACATTCACCATTAGAGTCCGGGCTGGCAACCCAGTTTCACCCATTTGATTTTTTATTTTTTAATTGATTATGAAAGACCAAAAAAAAAACTTGGTACTTCATGACTCCTGTTTCAGCTCACCAACAACAATAATAAGAGCGTCCTTCCCCTTTCCGTCTCCCCTTTTGCTAAAGATGTCTCTCCATGCCTCTTCTCACGCTTTCCGAAGCCAGTGGAGCAATGGCGCGTTCAGAGGCTGGGGATGAGCAAACTTTAGCCCGCTTGCTCATAAAACAAACCCCGCGCTGGTGATAGGAGAAAATAGCGCCGGGCAAGGGTGGGGTGACTGTCGATGTAGCATTGGAGCGAGTTGGTGGCTATGAGTGAAAAGGGAAAATGCAGCGGGGCGAGGAAGAGGCGACGGTGATGTAGCAACGAAGAGAATTGGTGTTAACGAGTGGTGGGAAAACTAGAGCGGAGAAGGAAGTACCAATAAAAAGCGAGTTGGTGGTTGATGGTTAATAGTTATATGGGAAAATAGAGCGATCCGCGGGAGGAGTGACCGTCGATGCACCAAAGGAGCAAAAGGGTGTTAATGAGTGTTATAAGAAATAGAGCCGGGCGATGATGGGGCGGGGTCGCCTCAAGAACGGAGTGAGTTGGTGTCAAACAGTGATAGGGGAAAATAGAGCGGTGTCATAATGGGGCAAAGGTCGATGTACCAACGGAGCGAGTTGGTGGCTGAGAATGATAGAAAAAATAGAGCCGAACAAGGATATGGCAAATGTCAACGTACCAACGCAGCGAATGCTTTTTAGGAGTGGCTGCAAGCGAGGTTGGTGGTGTCCTATGACAACTATAAAGAGAAAAGGAAGGAGGTAAAGCGAATATCGAGGAGAGTCAAAAGGGACACTGATGTCAGGTGGGGCAGACGGTTGTGACATAATTTTGAGAACAAAATGACGTTCTGTGAAGAGGTTAAGAGGGTGAAAAATAGAGAGACCGGAAAGGAGGAGGAGGCGGTGAAAGATGAAAACGGCCAGTTGTTGACGGAAAGTGGTAGTGTACGGAAGAGGTGGGCCGAATATTTTGATGAATTGTTGAATGGCGAGGATGACAGAGAGGCTGACATTGTTGCTGTGGCTAATGGTGCGCAGATGTCGTTTTTTGGAGGGAGACTTGTTGCGAACCATGCTAGGGAAGAGGTGCAGAAGGCAGTGGACGTAATAAAAGATGGAAAAAAACGGTTTCGATGGTGTTGCAGCCGAGTGCCTGAAAAGGGGTGGAGTAACGAGATTGTGAAATAGCTGGTGAGGCTGCTGAATCTGTGTTTCGTAGAGGGCGTGTTGCCGATTGAATAGCCTAGTACTTGCATTGTTCCGCTGCACAAGGGTAAAGGATATAAACATGAGTGCTGCAACTAGAGAGGTACAAGTTTAATATGTGTGGCGTGAAAGTGGTAACAGCGAGTGCTGATCAAAAGGATCACAGACTTTTCGGATGGCGCAATTGGAGAGGAACAGTGTGGCTTTAGGAGTGGAAGGGGGTGTGCCGGTTATGTTTTTTTCTGGCAGACAAGTCTGTGAGAAGTACCTTGCGAAGGGAAAGGATGTGTTCTGGGCCTTCATGTATTTAGAAAAGATCTACAGCAGGGTTGACAAGAAAGCGTTGTGGAGGGTTTTCCATCTGCATGGAGTGGGCAGAAATCTGCTGAAAGCAGTTCAGAGTTTATATGGTGAAAGCAGAGCTTGTGTCAGAGTGGGCAGCGAGGTGAGTGATTGGTCTACAGTGAAAATGGGTCTGAGACAAGGCTGCGTTATGTCTCCCTGGTTGTTCAATCTCTACATGGATGGAGTGGTCAGGTAGGTGAACGCAATGGTTGACAGTTGAGCCAGATACAGTTTGCGGGTGATACGGCACTTGCTGCAGATTCAGAGCAAAAGCTGTGTAGGCTAGTTTCTGAGTTTGGTAGAGTGTGTGAGAGGAGGAAGCTTCCAGTGAACGTGTGTATAAGTAAAGTAATGCGGTACTTGAGGAATGTCGATGCGAGCGGATTTGGTGTCCTCCTTAATGGAGAGATATTGGAGAAAGTTTAATGTTTTAAGTATCTGGGCTCCTATGTGGAGAAGACTGAACTAGTGGAAACTGAACTGAAGTCACGAGTGAAGGAAGGGTGCAAAGTGTTGGGTGCATTGAAGAGTGTAATGAGCTGTAGGACGTTGAGGATGGAAGCAAGGAATGTGTAGTTGTCCCGACTGTTTTCTATGGGGCTGAGACTTAGGATGGGGGGTGAGAGCAGAAGATAGAAGAAGGTTGTATGTCCTCGAGATGAAATGTTTGAGGAGCATGGCTTGTTTTACTCTGAGAGACAAGATCAAATACGACGTGGTGCGAGCTAGAAAGGGGATGATGGAAAAGTTAGACGACAGAATTGATTTGCGTGCTCTGACATGGTTCGGGCACATGGTGAGGTGGATGAAGGGAGATCGGTAAAAAGAGATTGAAGGCAGAGGCGAATGGGCGTTGTCCTAGAGGGAGACCGAAGTGTGAGTGGATGGACGGTTTGCAGCAGGGGTTAGGAAAGAGAAACTTGAGTGTTGAGGTGACGAGGGAGTGCATGTGTCGAGCCCTGCCGCCGACACTGACCTCGGACCGCACTCATGACCCGGAGGGTGGGTTGCGGGGTCTCCCAGCCGTACCCTTTAATGCAAAAAGGCCAAGTTGTGTGAGTGCGTGAAAGGAGTGTGAGAGGCGCCTTGCCGTCGGCTAATCCCTTTTCTGAGCAATTCGGCCTAGTGTCTGTATCTGTACCTGTATTTAGGTACCATGCATGAATGTGTAATCTATTCTTCCATCTATTTGGGTGCTGTAGTCAAAATCAATTTAAAAAAAATAGGTATCAGATGAAATTTATAATCCTTCATGACTGACCTCGATTGGCATAATTTTTTAATAATTCAAAGGCTGTGAGGCCGTTTCATATGCTAAATATTTTACTTGACTTTTCTTTGTCATCATTAATCCCTTTCAATGCAATTATCATGAATGTTTATTCCGATCATTATTGATTTTGTAGTTTGAAACACACTGTTAAACATAAACGAAAAATCTCATTCAAATGCCCCGTAATCTATTCCAAGTAGACCGATAGCTCTCGGAAGCATCACAAGAGGACACTAATAGCGGGAGGTGTGCATATAAATCTACGAGTAACGAGTCGCATGTTTCAATATCGTCGTCATTACACCTCATTTAAGTATTGAAGTTGTGTTAGAAATACAGATACAGACACTAAGCCGCATCCCCCAAGAAAGGGGGGTGGCCCACGGCAAGGCGCACCTCACACCCTCATACGCTCACACTCTCACAACTTAGCCCTTTTGTGCTAAAGGGTCCGGCCGGTAGCCCCTCAACTTACACTCTGGGTCCCGAGTGCAGTCCGAGGAACCGTCGTCAGCAGCCGGGCCCGACAGTATTCACTGGTTTACCCCCGCCGCGTCATAATGGCCGGGCCCCCCCCACCCACGACCATCCCGACAGCGGGACGCCGAAGGCGGGAAAGCAGATCAGAGCAGCGTCAAAATCAACCATTCACGACCATTCTCCACTCACGCCTGTTCATTGCACGGTCTCTCGCCACCTCCACATTCATGTCTCCTTCCCAACGCCTGCTTCAGACCATCCAGCCACCCAAACTTCGGTCTACCACTAAGCCTGCGACCACTCGCCTCCGCATTCATCACCCTTTTCACCAATCTCCCTTCATCCATCCTCTCCATGTGCCCGAACCACCTCAGTACATGCGAATCCACTCTGTTCTCCAACTTCTTCACCATCCCTGTTCTGATTCGAACCGCGTCGTTGGTGATCCGGTCTCTCAGCGTCACTCCAGCCATGCTCCTGAAACACTGCATCCCGAAAACATTCAACCTTGGGACAACAACACCCTCATACGGCCCTCTCTTTGCTTCCATCCTCAACGTCCTACGGCTCATTACACTCTTTAGTGCACCAAACACTTTACATTCCTCCTACACTCGCGCCTTCACTTCAGTTTCCACTAGATCAGTTTTCTCCACATGGGAGCCCAGATACTTAAAACACTGAACTTCCTCCAAGAGCTCTCCATTTAGGGTGACACTAATATTTTAGAAATAATACACACAAAATCCATTTCAAATATTTAATTTATTTTGTTTTCCTGTTTTCCCCAGTTTAAGCGCAGACATCGATATTTTCTATGAACTTGAGAGCGGAAAATCAATGATCTCCTCAGATAAAAATTGTATTTCTGACTGTACGTTTCTACACTAAGGCTTATAACATTTTCATCACAATAAAAATACATATATTCGACAAAAAAAAGTGAATTTCTTAGTAAATACGTCACAGTTATTAGCTAGACTTGATTCAAGGAATTATGAAATAAGGGTTTCCAAAAATGCACAAATATTAAAATAATTGTCGCCTCTTCTGCCTCACAAGGGATTATTCAAAGCATATAGAACAATAAATTTGCAAAAGTTTGTACCCACATGCTGGTTTTATTTTCTTTGCAAAAGTTTGTACCCACATGCTTGTTTTATTTTCTTTGCAAAAGTTTGTACCCACATGCTTGTTTTTTATGTTTTAGGTAATTGCCCTTAAACGTCTTCTATTGAACACACCGAAAGTTCTGCGGAGGTAACAGGCTGTAATTTGCTTCATAGCGTCCGTTACCACCCAGCTGTCATCGAGTCAGGATGTTCACCAACTTTTTCATGACGTCTAATATATGAGGAAATGAGTAGAAACGCCAGTCTCAATGATGTTCAGCGTGCACAAATTGTAAGTTTGATTGAAGAAGTTATTTCAGAAGGTGTTAGAAGGAAGCGTTTATGCGTTTCATCAATATTAGTTCAGGTAATACATTTGAAATGCAAATAAGTGGAATTTTCACCGACTTTTTTCAAACAAGTGGATTTTTTTAAGAATAAAACACGTTGCGAACGTCCTTGGATAACTTCTACATAGATGGCAACTCCATAAAACATGATAGCGCTAGCCAGCCATTTCGCCATCATGCATCGAATGACGGTCACCATGTCCGACATCTCGCCATCATGCATCCTATGATGGTCAACATGTACGCCAGTCAGCCATCTCACCAGCATGCATCTTATGACGGTCACCATGTCCGCCAGTCAGCCATCTCACCATCATGCATCTTATGACGGTCACCATGTCCGGCAGTCAGATATCTCATCATCATGCATCTTATGACGGTCACCATGTCCGCCAGTCAGCCATCTCACCATCATGCATCTTATGACGGTCACCAAGTCCGGCAGTCAGATATCTCACCATCATGCATCTTATGACGGTCACAATGTCCGCCAGTCAGCCATCTCACCATCATGCATCTTATGACGGTCATCATGTCCGGCAGTCAGCCATCTCACCATCATGCATCTTATGACGGTCACCATGTCCGGCAGTCAGTCATCTCACCATCTTGCATCATATGACGGTCACCATGTCCGCCAGTCAGCCATTTCGTTCTCATGCATTCTATGACGGTCACCATGTCCACCAGTCAGCTATCGGCTTGACAACCGTTTCTGTCTTCCAGTAGATCACTAGCCAGCTTGCCACTGTCTATGTGTCAAACAGCAGCCTGGCCGCTCTAACTGTCAATCAGCCAGAAGCCTGTCCATCAATCAGCTAACAACCTGTCAGCCATTGCCTACCCCTCCCCCCGCCTCCGACGGTTCCACCCCAATAGATGATTGGCGTAAGGTTGGCCGGTCGCCGCCGTGCAGGAACGTGTGAAATAAACATTTATTGGTCGCTTTCATTGCCGTCAACTGGTGGTAGCAAGACCCAGTCATTAATATGATTATTTGGAATCAATTACTTTCAATAATTTACGACAATTATTGGATTAGCCAAATTCAATTTCATCATGTCAACATGTCAGGAGATAGCGTAGAATGCATTTGATATGTATTTGAATAAGGCAACTGATTGATCTGGCTGAAGGAGTTCAAATAGACGATGTACTACGATATATCATTGACACCACGGCAAGAGTCGATACAGTGACTTGTTATCTAGCTACATATCACCGTTCTCGCGTCACATGCTTCTTGTCACTGGTCGCCTGCCACTACACGCAGAATGCCACCTGTCACTAGAGACGCGTCACTGGCCCCATCCCTCATGTGTTCAGTAACTGGTCGCCTGTCACTACACGCAGAATGCCACCTGTCACTAGAGACGCGTCACTGGCCCCATCCCTCATGTGTTCAGTAACTGGTCGCCTGTCACTACACGCAGAATGCAACCTGTCGCTAGAGACGCGCCACTGGCCACATCCCTCATGTGTTCAGTAACTGGTCGCCTGTCACTACACGCAGAATGCAACCTGTCGCTAGGGACGCGTCACTGGCCACATCCCTCATGTGTTCAGTAACTGGTCGCCTGTCACTACACGCAGAATGCAACCTGTCGCTAGAGACGCGTCACTGGCCACA